>JAPZDY010000022.1:25342276-25355388 GCA_029783645.1 Ctenochaetus hawaiiensis | reverse complement strand
GGGGGGGACAGATTATTCCGACATGTGGCCGGGTGCAGAAAGCCCAAGCTGAAATAAACAGTTCTCTTTCCTGCTTTGTGATGGCTGAATGAAGAGATGGTGGTTACACTGATGGTTAGAGGGGGTCTCCCAAACCACAGAGCAGAAAAAAAACACACACAGGCAAGAAAAACAATCTGACATCACAGAGGAGGCTGCCACCGAAATTTAGGTCAAGACATAGCCTGACTTCTAGGTGTGCCCCTCAGTTAAATGGCACAGTCAGGTCGTCCACACCTCGTCCGAGTGGCATGATATAACGCATAATTAAAATTATACAACATAAAATGAAGCGAGGCTAATTACCTCAGTGTGCCAAAACCAGGATTATATAGCAGCAGGTTTTTTTTTTTCTTTAATGATCTCCACTGAATGACTCAAATAGTTTCAAACAAAGCCTTTTCTGTGACTCAAAGAGCTGCAGTATGGGTGATGGTTGCAGAGACAGAGAGGTTTCCAGACCATTTAGAGGGCAGTGACTTCAACAGATTCATCAACTACGTACACAGCGTGGTGTGTTGTGATCTCCTGAATACTATCCTTCAATGTTAAGTCACTGTATTCACAGCTTGTACTTCTCCACGGGCATCAAGCAGCACAGATGTAGTGTCAGCGCTCGAACTGACCCCTTTAGAAACCTCTGAGTTCAGACTGGAGCTGGGTGGGAGGGAGAGAAAATACAGAGGGGTTTGTCTTTATAGATAGATAGATTGATAGATGAAACTGTTGTATTTGTTCAATCTGTCAGTCTGCTTTGTTATTCCTTTGAGGTATATTTGTGCAATGTTAAACATATGTGAATTGTGATGGAAATGTAGGCAACATACAGCCTATATGTTTGTCCTGAATACAATATATGCAGATGAGCAACTGTGCAGTGTAAGAAACACTGACATGTTTATATGAGATGATATGTTCACAATCTGTGTGCAAAAACACACTGCACACATGCAAAATATTACACTAAAAGTCGGCATGTAGTCTCAGAAAAAAGAAAACGGTGAAAAAAACCCTCTTTCCTGTATATATATTTATATATATATATATATTTTTTTTTATTTGGTGCCTTCTGATGATCTCTGACTTTAACACTACATCACTATATTTGTTGTGGGCATGGGAAAAGTGCAGTCCTTGAGTAAAAGAGGAGGAGCGAGAGAGCATGCGGACCTATTGAGAGAGAGAGGCGGTTCAGCCCCGCTATGGTCTCAGCAGCAGCGGCTCCGGGAGTAGTGCTAGACCACTGTGTAGTGCAGGAACAGGCACGACATAGCTGAAAACCGCCAGCGGAACAAATGAAAACGAAAACCGCTCTTTCATTTGGATTAATTCAGGGGCGAGACGCTCAATCGAAGCGAGAAGCCGTTTAAACGAAAGCGGACCGACTGACGAGGATCGGGACATTAGTTTCTGTGCCATAACGCCGCCGAATGGTCTCCGTTGCCCCGCCGCTAAGGTTAGTTAGCTTCCATTGCTTGGCTGTCCGGTTGGGGGGGTCTGTCTGCTCTGTTGTTGGACGACGGGGTCCGGCTATTCTTTGGAGGAGAAACATACATAGCAATATTGACCTTTTCGAGGCTAACGTTACACATTACGGTATAGCTTCGCGGTTCGTCGAACCTTTGGGGGATGTAAGTTACCGTTTACGGTAATGTTAGAGAGTAGTTCAACTAGCTGGTTGCTCACATCACAACCATACTCCTAGTTGGCTGGCTATCGGCCGCTAGTTAATAATTTTATAAATCAGGAACACGTGCTACATGGCTAGGCTAAGCTAGCGCATAGCTAACGCTGCTAGCTACCTAAGCTAGCTGTCAGAACTGCGGGGAAGCTATTACCGATTTTGTTGTGGTGTTTTCATCCTACATCGCTTTTCTCTGTGTAAACACGCTATTTCCCACGCAACACCACCAATTTCCGCTATTAACAAACAATGTCAACATTTCCCTGTGTATTAATAACGTATATTGTTGTGTTGTGTCTGCTAGCTTCATTAGCATGCCCACTTGGCTAGCTCTCGTTTTGCGTTTGTAAACAATGGTTTGACATGAAGTTGATTTAGTGCGCTCCGGTAAAAAGCTCACGTTAATCTGACGTTACCCGGTAACGCGCTGCTTTGTTGTCAGATGGTGATAATCTGTGATCTGCTGTTGACTTAAGTTGCCTAACCAGCTTGATGTCAAGTCACTGACATAACTCAATGGGGACGTTAGGAGAGAAGTTAGGCGTTAATGTGCTGCCGTCGATAGAGAAGTTGCTCTTCTAACGGTATGATTGCTCTTTAGTTTAACCTTTCTTTTTCAGTATTAGTTTTATTTTCAACATTTCTAATTTCGTTTGTAGGTCGCTTGGTGTCAACGCTTTAGCTAATGATAGTTTGCACCCTGTAAGCATGTGTTATTGTTCGAGGCTAATTCGTTTCCAAACTTTATAGAGCAGGAAAATCCTTAAAGACACCTTGTAGAGATTTTAATAGATCAGCCAAACCCTCTGGTGAAAAGCCAAGGGGCAGAACATTACCTCAAAACGAGGTGATCGTTAATGTTCACAGAGTAAATTTGTATTCTTGTGGAAAAAACCGCATGTTTGTTTTTGTAGGCTGCTAAATCTTTGCAACCAGTTGTTTGATAAGTAATCAGATGCATTTTAAATTCTAGCAATTCAACGAGTCATCTAAGATTTATTATCATTGCTACTGGAAATGAACACGCCTGGATTGAACTTTTACACAGCCAAATGTGATTTTAAGTGGCTTTTTCATATACACTTGACATCTATTAAATGATTCATACCATTGTTTTAACTTTCCCAGTTTCAGTGATTATAAAAACATTGGACTTGAAATTACTGTACACAGTATTTCTTCAATGTTTTTATGTTGTGCTGCTATATTGACTCAGCCCCTAAGAAACAGCACTGTTCTATAATATTTAAATAGGCACAGCACTGGAAAGTTGTATAATCATAAAACTTTATGAAACCTCTGTGAAATAAAAGACACCGGTCAGTGCGATATGGATATAATTTAAAGGGTTTGTGAGTAATATTTAAGCTTAGTGGGTTAAAAGTTAGATCATTGCCCTTTTTGTTGTGGTGTTATGAAATAATTTTTTGTGGAGGGAATTTTTGAGTTGTGGATGTCATCAATATATGTATGGCTGATAGAAATAATGTGATACTAACTGAGGTCTAAAAGGCACAGTTTACCTCAAAACTAAAAAAAATCTGTTTTTTACTCTTTCCTGTACTGTCGTTTATTCATCCAGATGTGAATTGCAGATATTTGAGATATGAGATATTTGCCATTTCAGTGTCTGCTTTGAATGAAGTGGAATTTGACTTGTGGTGCTCAAAGAAACAACAAGCAAGACATAACAAAACAAACCCTTTTAAAAACTCAACAGGACTGTGAGACACTGACACAAGAGACACTGCTGTTAACAGTAGTAGAAGTTAATTTTAGGCACTGCAACTGAGTGAATTATTTATATTGATGATAATAATCTAGCTATAAATATTAAAAGAGATCATACTGGAGCTGTTTTATTAACTTTTACATATCTAAATTAATGTTACCCAGTGAGGTCTGCCTGTTTTCTTGCTTGTCGGTACTCTAATACACTCAGCCTGAGGTGAAAATGCTGTACCTGCACTGTTGTTTGATTGTTATAACTTGGTGAGTGATTGATGTCTTGTCATCGTTCCAGTTGCTCGTCCTCAAAGTGCAGAGAGAGAATGGACCACTGTTGGTTTGAGTTCAGTGGAGCAGACAGCTCTGCAGAGTTGTGTAATTACGACTTCATGGCACTTCTGAAGCAGCGGGGGCAATAACTTTACCCGTGGCGGCTTGCAGCACAAATACTAATATATTTTTCTGGTAAGACTTTACGACCATTTCTGTCATGGAGTGGAATGGCATATCAGAAACAACATCACAGAAAGTTAGTTTGGGGTAAAGTAATATAAAAGATGTTTGATATCTTGCTGAATATCTTTAGACAGACGTGTTTTTATCAACCCTTGTTTGTGGTAATGCCTACTTGTCTGTTCACGTACCTTTATTTAATCTCCACAGTATGCAAACTAATTGGGTTGGGTGGATGACTTGTGTTATGCGTCATATTTCCTGATGTCTAACCCAAAGGTTAGCAGTCAACGTAAATCATTAGGATTGTTAGTTGAGATGGGGTGTGAGCTGAGTTTTGGTGTCTTTTATAGACTTGCTGCTTCTGTCCTCGACTGTTTATGTCAGAATTTGACTTACATCTTCTCCCCTCACTAGACTATCTGAATGAGGCAAGAGTATTTTTTTAATTGGTTTTCTTTTTAAATCAATAGAATAATCAGTAGACTACTCGTAGTGAAACAAGCTACAGCTGCAGCCCAAAATACCTGGTCATAGTGTCATGAGACAGTTGGTGCATCTGACAAGAAAGTAAAATCAGAGTCTACTAATAATGTTGTGAATTTGCTGAGCGGAGATGTATGCTGGCATAGTAAAGTGTCAGTTTAGCAGTTTGGATTGTAAAGAGTTAAACCAGAGTGAGGAGATATCTCTCCCTTTTCCAAAAGGGTAATGGGGGCAAAGATAATCCCGTGCTCAGTGTGGTGCCTCAGGGAGACCGTCTCACTGCTAGTTCAATTTCTGCTCGTATTATGAAACACAACAGAGTTATGAAACTGGAAAAGGGAGATTTCTTGCTCATTTTATTGTCTGAGAAAGATGAATGCTTACAGTGTCTTCTTGTGGGAAGAGAAATAAAACATGTTGCATCATCATAAATCACAAAAGATTTATATTAATATTCAAAGAATTTCTCCTTGAAAGGCATAAGAACTTCATAAAACTGTAACTTTTCCGCAGGGCTTGGACGACCTGTCATTGTTAGGAGCAAGCAATCTGTCATCCTTATCATTGATCTAACAATCAGATAAAAATATTTTTTGTCTTTTAAGAGCAAAGGTAAATATGTTAGAAATTTTCTGGTCCAGCCCTGTTAAAAAACATGTTGTGCAAAACACATGATAACATTTATCACTGATTAATCAGACTTATCAGCAAATAATGAAAAGACCATCATAAAAACAAGAATACAAAAATGTGGGTCAGGCCGCACTGTCAACTTTAGTTTTATTAGTATTTGCCGCTGCTGTGTATACACGCATACAGCTGGTGCTCTACTGGTGTAACATTACACCATTTTTAGATGGCACAACATCGTCAGATAATAGCTTACTGGAACAAAACATCAGGACATTGTTTTGTTCAATTATGTGAAGCATTTGGGATTTTTTTTCACAGTATTTATCTGGTATTTTATCATGTTTATGTAACCTGTTCATGTGCATCCCTGATGGCGGCTGCTAGGCTGAGATTACTCTAGATTACTCTGTAACTGTTCTTTTTCTCTTCCTATAGTAATATAACAGGTTTCAAAATGTTGTTTAAAAGGTTTGATTTGAAGTTGTAAACAGATCTAAAAGAAAAATCACGAAAACACTTTCCAAGTTCGGAAAACTCAAAGAAAGAAACAATATGGGTTTTCTTTTCTTGCACAAGCTCCTTATCTGCCATGCAGCTAACTGTTAATCATATGCATTGTTTACGATATGTCGGCCAAAAAAGAGCCACACGGAGTAAATCTTCCAGTCAGCAACTCACTAGTCGCACACACATGATGTTAAGTTTGGACATTAAATATAGTGATTTTCAGCGATATTGCCTGAAAAGTAGAATGTGGGCACCTTCAATATCCATCATGATCTAAAATTCTCAGAATGAAAACCGACTGAAGCCAGCAACAGCCCGACTCAACCTGATGGATGGTGTGTCTTTATATATTTATATCCTTTGTTGAAATCTCAGCCTCAGTTTTGGATGCTGATTAGTAGGTTGGATTTAGTCCGTCTCACTGGATGTAGACTGTGGGTTTAAGCCCGCTGTTGGGCGACTATTTCAGTCGGTAATCTGCTCTCCTTCTGCTATCTACATTCTGCAGTTTTCTAGAGTTTCTGTCGCTGCACCCTGAGTTTAGTACGTCCGAGAAAATTGTGAGTGGTATAAAGAAAACCATACAAGCCAGGACGTTTTTTTTTCCCCTCTGTAACAGAATGACAATGGGTGCAGTCAGACTTTTCTCAGTGGATGTGGAGAAAGGACTGGCCATGAAAAACCAGTTAGATTTGACATTGAATCATAACTCAGTATCTCCCTGACCCTGTAAATCCACAGACAGCAATAACCCCCTCGCGAGTGTTCAAAGGTGAGCTTATTTAATTTAAGCAAATCCAGTCATGGGTCTATTTAAGATGTAACAGTTTTCACCAGCGAGCTCCTCGGGATGTATATTGAACTTAAATTTATACCTACCATAATTACAGTAAATGAGACAATTATTACAGGGAAATGACATAACTTTGGTATGCTGCGGTGTACTTTATGAACCCTTAAGTTAACATGCAGAAACCAAAGAGGGAAATATGAGGCAGTCATCGTGAAACTGCCTCCCAGGCGCATTCCCTCCTCCCACCCAGTCTCCCTCTCGCTGAATGAGTAACAGCAGCTGTCTAGAATTTCTTGCTCACTAGCGAACTGCACCTGGTAGGTTTCGTGTGTGGAGACTGTTATCCTTGACTCAGTGTGGTAGAATATTTTGATCAGGCACAGCTGGTCCGTTGCAGTGCCTCAAATTACTCATAATCAAAGTGCCATTGAACTGGACACAGTACCACCTCAGTTCCAGTGACCGCACCGAGTACAAAGTTGAGCGTTTGTGCTGTTTTCTGGGATTGCCAAATGGAAAAAACAGTGGTTGTTACATGTTGTTTGAGGAAAATGCCTTTCTCATGTTGGCCCTTGCAGACCATGGAAGTAACCACTGGACTCATGATTTTGATCTCATTTTTAACGTCCTCCCACTTTCATGTTTAGGTTGCAGATGCAGGGATGCAGTCGGTAAAGGAAGGGGGGTTGGGTGTGTTGGGGCTGCTGGCTCAGGGGTTAATATGGTGTGGAGGTCGCACTGTGTCTACGTCCGTCACTCCTGATTGATCTGTCTGTGCAAGAATTTGTGATGCTGCATGCAGGAATTAAATTCAACAAACTAGACAAAAGTCCAATCAGAGTCGTGCTCCTCACTTTTAATGATTTTTTCCAATTCACCACCACTAACACAAGTGAAATAAAACCGATCGTTGACCTCAACCCTGACGTGATTATAATGGCTGAGTTTTGCTCTCTAAAATTAACCTTGTACACCTGTAGTCTCTGAGTGTGACACTCCTAACAAGCGCCCTTAACTCCATTCTCACCAAACCAAGAAAAAAGCCAGTGATCTCTGATAATTACAATGTAGAGAACAGACTGGCTTAAATATGAGCTTCACATGTAAACTGTGAATTTCATACCTCTGTAAGCTGAAAATTGCTTTGATTTAAATAAGCTGAAACATGAGAGAACATATGGATCTTCTTCCTCAAGCACTAGTTAAATTTTAGTGCGAAATGCACTTTGAATAAAAAAATGAAACCAGCATTCCTCCTTTGTTTTTCTGCATTTTTTGAATATCAGAAGAACACCTGCTGCTTAAAATCTTAAAGATTATTTTCCTAACTAAGAGTGAGGTCATGAAATATCAGGATATCTGGGAGTTCTGTAAACATTCACATTTTTTTCCTTTTGGTGCTTTTCAGTTTTAATCAATATTTAGACTAACACCATTCCATTTGCCTTCTGTCTGAATGGCCTGCCAGCCCTGTTATTAAGCTGCAGTTACAGTGTATTTTAGGATAGAGAGAAGTGGTGAGACATGATATTGATACAGGAATATATTGTATTACTTTCTCTTGGGATGTTATTGATTCGCTGGTACATTTTTAATATTTTTATTAAAAATGTGAAGGTGCTCTAAACAGAATCCCCTGCCAATTTAACTCTGTTGTGAGTCAAACCTCTTATATAGATTTTCACTAGAAAATTAAAATTTGCACTAGTTCAGAGTTGCACCAGAAAAATCCGGTGACCTTTCTGAATAGCCAGAAGAAAGCAGTACAAATATTTTAAGCTGTTTATTTCATTGTCGTGCTTTCTGAACAGTAATGGAAAACAAAAACTGCTCTGTGTTCTCGTTTTGTGGAAACGCTTTTTCTGATGTTTGTATTGTATTGTGTCCTTGAAGCATGAAGTTGGACATGAGTTGCCTTTTTCATCATTTAAGCCTACATTATTTATTGATGTGCTTTGAAGTAATTGACCAACCAGCTGTCAGTTACTTAATTAAAGGTATTGCATAACACGTCCCTATACTGTTGCTAACATAAATACTCCCTGTTGACATTTGAACAAGTGTAGGAATCAGACAGATGGGATCTTTAGAGATAATCTTTTACTGTATCTTTTTTAAATACATAAACACAAACTTTGACCTTTAAGCTGCTCATTTACTTCCCTTTGGTTTTCAATACTAATTGTTTTAAGGTAATAAACTGTAATTAGGCAGCTTGCGGTCCTCGTTGGTCTGACCTGACCATTATTTAAAACCTTCGTGTGATATTCCATTGATCATGTGTTTTTTTTTTTTTTTTTGTTGAATTGCGTAGAAATTAATTAAAAGTTAAAGTTATTTATAATTCATGAGGCTTTGTATTTGATTTCACAGGCCATGAAATGGAGTTGCTATTAAAATGAGTCACGCGTATTTAGACATGCTAAAAGAGAGGCAGACAGCGGATTAGCAGAGATTAGAGATGGCTCTGTGGTAAGTTATTCACTTGACTCTGTTACGCAACGCAGATGACAGGACACCACTCTTGTTTGTGTGTAGGCTACAGCTGTGGGTTGCATTATATTTATCTCTGTGATTAGCCTAACCTTTCTACTAGGAGTGTGTGTGTTACGGCATAGTTTGTTCTTCACATTCTGGAAAGCATATTGGTGAGGGCAGCCAAGGGCACACACCTCAGGGCTCGATGATCTCAGCAGTGGAAATGCGAGTGACATGTGCCGGTAAAAGGTATGAGGGCCTAAGTGGAGTGTAATTACAGGTTATGGCGAGCTTCTGTGGGAGGATTGGTTTCTTGTCTTGACATGTGTGCTGGATCCATGACAGCGAAGTTTTTTAACACAAATTAGTCGTCTGATTGCATCAAAACATCAAATTAGCGGCGTGACATCTCGTCTGTGTTTTTGTTTGGGTGTTTTCCCCCGATAAATCTTTTCTCTGTTTATAATTCAAAACCTTGTGTATCAAATCTAGGTGGGATTTTTTTTTTTTTGGTATGTTGTCTGTGTAAATAACACCAAATGTATGGGCATTAGTGTTTGGCAGTAAACACACACACGCGCGCACATGTACACCCACACTGTACACACATACTCGAGCCCTCTCATGCATAAATGGAAGCTCTGTGAGGCTGCTGTCATGACGGGCAAACAGGCACTCGGGTTGCATGCGGCCATACAGAAGAACATTTCAAAGCTCGTGAATAATTAAGTAGCAGTAAGGAAGTAGGTCAGCCCAGCAGACAAGTGCACTCCTCAGTTTTATTTCCTGCTCCTCAGCATGGAGAGCTGAATGTCAGGTGGGCTTTAAGAACAGAGCCAACACAGAATAAAGAGGGATTTGTAAGTTGAGACCACATACATCAGGGTGATGCTGTCACATCGTCTCCTGATAAGCTGAGTAGTTTTTGATTTAAATGTCTTCATACATGTATACATTTATGCTCTTAGTCTGTGGTAATTAATTAGTTAGGCTTTGTTGTTTACAACTTTTCATCAAGTATTTCCTCGGCCGTCTAAACAAAGGTTGGGGGAGTAAAGAACAAGTGCTGTGTGAAGTGGTGAACTGCAGTGTGTGAAGACCCCGGTTTGTGTGCTGGCCGGCGGGGGAGGGGGAGGGGAGAGCCTTATGTAATTTCACACACTGTCGCTGAGGCGGCCGGCAGCAGGGGAACAGGCAGGAAATCCAATAGCTGCCCTGCCGTCCAGCATGGCTGCAGCTGGACGGTCACATCTGGAGGTACGGGCAGGCCGATCACTGGCCCTGATTGTTTCCCTCCTCCCGTCTCCGCCCTTCCCCGTCACACACACTTTTTAAGTATGTGTTGAGATAATGCAAATGATGCATGTAATCCATTACAAACAGAAATATGACATGAATTAGCCTTTTTAACGTTTTATCCAACTTGTGAGTACATCAGATGATCATATATAGCCAGTATTTTTCTTTCGGTTGTTGATGTAATGCTTAAAAAAAATAACAGTTAAGATGTCTTTTTAGAGTTTTTTTTGGTTTGGTTGTTCATTTTTTGCAAAAAATTCAAAATTTGCTCCACATTGTTATGGTTGTCTCTCATTCAATGAATCTGACCTGCGATTCCAGGAAGTATATTCATGGCCTCCACCCAGTTGCACTACAGTTCAATGCAACTGCAGAGCTGCCACCCCATATTTAACTCACATAGCAGCTTAAATGTCCAGTCTCATGTTTTCCTGTAACACTTATAAACGCCTCTGTTCTCCATCTGTGATGTAACATATCACATTTCGACTCAAAGAATTGCGTCAGCGTGTCACAGCTCAGTTATTAAATCCAAGTTATAAAATCACATGAAATCAGCAGCAGTGAGCTTCATGTTGTGCTGCTTTCTGTCCATAGAACCCTTCTCTATTTCAGCTACACGTAGTTTTATAGTGTGTACTCTATTTGTGTAACTGCCATGCAGTTATCCTCCTTTGCTTTTTGTACAATAATGCAGCTAAAGAAAATACAGTAACTGAGTTGACAAACTGATATTTAACCAGAACGCCCTGCCCATAAATCAGTGATGTTGCCAAGTTGGCATCCTGTGTCCCTGAAACACAGTATGTTAAAGTTAGTCTGACTAAAACTGGACTTTTACAATACATGTGAATGTGTTAGTCTGACTGAAATCGCACTAAATTAACACACCTAGATAACGCAAATGGAGATTCTTCTATACTGGAACAAGGACAGTAATTTTCTAGTTAAATGGCCGTATATAGCCTTAGCTCGACGACTTAACTGTGCATGTAAAGATGCTGATTAAAGTCTGAAAGGAGACATAATGAACTGTGTAAAAAGAGTGAATTGGGGAGGGAACATGTACACCAAGTGTTAAGTAAACAATCCACCAGTGGGTTATTTAAAAACAAAAAACAAAGTAGCAGCAGGTAACCGCTAACTCAAGAAAGATGAACAGCCACTAAAAAAGGAGTCCAAGATCTCCTCAACTTCAGAGGATGAGGTTGACTGTAAGTATAAGTGTAGTAAAAGATTTGTTTTCACCATGTTGTGCCTTTTTTAATCCTTTTTGAAAGCGCTGCTCTGAGTGTATGTTTTTCATCACAACAGACGGCGATACCGCCGTGCTGCGTGACACCACCGTCACGCCTTTTTGGTTCTGTGCTGTCTTTAATCACACCGAGGTGACATTATGCTGGTTTTTAACAAAGTGGCATTAAGTAGTGCAGTGGTATTGCTTGGATTTCTGTAAAAAAAAGCAGGAGGTTGACTTTCAGGATGCAGGTCTGAAGTGGCAGCATTGCTGTGCTCACCACCGGGTTGCACCAGCCAAGGTTGTGGCTAACGGCGGCGCAGACCAAAAGGCTGTGTTTTTGTGCCTGGTTTAATGTTGTGAAACTGAAAACCTTGAGTGTCAGTTATGTTTGTTACTGATGAATCCCTCCAAATTCCACAGTTTCTCAACACTCAAGCTACAAAAAGTGGTGAATAATTACTGAGCTAAGAGTCTTAAGGTTAACTTGAGTTCTGTAATTGCCTTTTCTTGGCTGAGAAGGAGGAAGCGCCACAGTTTTGAGTGGCACAGTGACTGATGCTCACATCTTTTAGCTGCATCCTAAAATGATTTCCAAGCAGCATAAAAAAACATCAATGTGCTGTTGGGTGGCCTGCTTTTGACATCTTCATTCCAGTTATTTATTTTATTATATTAAGTCTGGTTTGTGTAATAGAAATGATAAGTATTGGACAAGAGATCAAACTGTGTTTTTGTGTTTAGTGGCTTTGAACTAGATTTTTTTTCATTCATTCTGTAAATGTTCTGTTGACGTGAAATTATCAAGCCAGTGCTTTATTTAGCTCCATTTGTTACGCATTCAATGGCTGTGCTAGAACATCTATACGTTGCTTATGTGCAGTAATGTTTGAAATGTTGAGTGTGTTCATCTTCTCGGACTGATAAGTTCCGGTTTTACAGTGTGATTTCTGATTATGTCAAAGCTAAAAATAATCCATATTAATGTCGTAAATGCTGCGTTTTAAGATTGTTTACATATCAGCGCCACTTCCATTTTCGGTTTTGCATTGCTGCTTTTGTTTTTCGCACCTCTGTTGTGGCTGCAGGTGTTTTTTTTTTTTTTTTTGGGTGCTAATCATACATCGTTAACATGATAGGAAGTGTGCTGTTCAGTCAGATTCAGAGTGAAAGGTGTGACAGGCTGTGGTTTAGGGAGATGATTGTACCTCTCTTTGTCAGACAAATTACAGCCGTGCCGAAGTCGACTGGGTGTTCACACTTTTCTCATCGTCTCTTCAGTTGCTGAGTGTCTGTTGTGACTGCTGATTTCCTGTCTGAAAATTGAGCAAATATGAAGCGAGATTACACCTGTGTGTGTCGTGAGGTTCTTTATTTATTTGCTACTAATAGCATCACGCTAGCCGCCTGCCTGCCAGGAGCTGCGCTATATATCGGGCTGACACACATGTAATAATTATAATGCCTGCTGCCTTTTATAGCCTTTCTCTGTCACCTATTTGACTTTATTTCCCTGTTAGTAACTCATTCACCTGCTTCCCTTTTTGCACATTAAAGGCTGGAGGACCTTATTTATTCTGGATGCAGGTATTTTTCAGATTCTTCTGACAGTACTAGTGACCACCTTGTCTGTGTTTGAGGAAATTCCTGTACTATAAAAAGAATATCTTGCTTAATGGCCTACGTGCTGCATTGATCTTGTGTCGTCTTCTGCTTTTTTATTTCGTTGTGGCGTTGTCTACTAGGAAAACATTCTGCCTTGTCAGCATTGCATT
>JAPZDY010000022.1:25292283-25310528 GCA_029783645.1 Ctenochaetus hawaiiensis | reverse complement strand
GTAAGGCAAGAATAAATATATAAATAAAAATAAGAATTAAAGCTACAAAAAGTATAAAAAATATAAAAATTTAAAGAATAAGGCTATGGGTTATTGCACATAGACATTGCACACATCCTGATGAGAGGAACTGCATCGATAACTGATGTAAAATTACTGATATCTTCATGATTAAAGTACATTATTTGTGTTTAAAAATCCAAAAACACACTTGCAGGACCAATATTGGCACTTCATTCAACAACAACCTTTACTGAGTTGATTCAGTGTTTTTAAAAAACATAATCATGCTGTGTAAACAAGCAGGAAATACATATGCATGAAATAATTTAGAAAACAAAGAAACATTTACTCCCTTTTGTGAGGTGGAATTATTTCCTCCTCTTCCTCAGAGCTACTATAGTTTCATGATGAAAGACTAAAAGTCCAGTCAAAACTGTGAGGAAAAGCCAGATGCAAAGCAAACGTTTCACAAATGCACAAAAATGACATGAATTTATTCACGATGCCTTAATTATTTCAGTGTAATTGACTAATTCTGAAACTGAGAACTTTATTTCATAAATTTCTTCGAATCTAAAAAATCTAAAACATAAAGTAGCGGTGAAAACAAAAAAAGTATTTCAACTAAGATTTTACACTAAATGTGATCTGTCTGAATGTGGAGGTTGACCTGGACTGACGTTTGAGTCCCGACCTGAATTATTATTCCAGTCTGCAGCTGCAAAACTCTGAGGACTGAAAAGCTTTTGCTCGGTGTGCCTGTACGACTGCAGAACATCTGTCACAAGTGTGCGTGTGATGAATCTTTCAGTCGTCATGTTTTGGAGGTATTATTCTAAATTACAGTGTTCTTCACTATCTCAGAAATGCCACAGGCTTAGAGTGGGACAAAGGAAACCTTCAGCAGGGGTGCAGAGCCACTAATCTCTCCCTTTGCCATCTGGTGTCCAGAGCACAATTCTGTCTCTGTCTTTAAAGGGTTTAATCTATCTATCAGCCCTGGTTTTGCCTCACCAAGTTAGTTCTCACCCGTTCTATGCCTCGACAAGTGTGGATGTGGACGGCATCTGTCCGGATCCGGCGGTGTTTGTCCTCTCTGTTGTAACAGCTCAGCTCACTATGTGTCTGTTTGTTTGTGTGGGAGTGTTTATGTAGGTTGAGGGTTAAGGCTGTTTAGGTTTAACTCGGGTTTGTTAGTGCAGATAACATGTTTGGGAAATAAAGAATAGGTCATCCCGTGTGTTTATCCCTGCAGAGCCGAAATGTTATCATGCTATCTTCCAATTTGCACAGAACACACACACCAGCAGTCGCCCACTTCCTCATCCCGTTTGGTTGCCTGTGACCTGAAGGACCCTGCGGCTCAGCTGAAGTGACTAATGTAGAATAAGATTACATTAATCAGCGGGGAACGTGACCTTACAACTGACAGATTAAGTGTCAGGAATAAAATTCTGTCTCCCAGCAAAGAAAGAGACAAACTGAGTGGCTGCCTAAGGAGATTACTGGCCCTGACCTTTATTTGAAGCGCCGCGGCTGGCTTGCTGTTCCCAGACCAGACCAGTTTTATAAGTTTGGCTTACCTCGCTGTCCTTTCCACCCAGAAGCAAGTTTGAGTTTATCGAGCGGTGGCATACAAGGACAGGCATTGTTTGTGTTTCTGTGAGTGTGTGTGTGTGACAGAGGGAGAGCTCGGTTTTTTGTTTGTTTATGGGGGGAAAGAAGCAGAGAAAGTGCAGAGGGTGGAAGTGTGTACTGGAGGATCTGGAGAACTTCAAATACTTGATATACTTTATGATGTGATAAATGTGATAAAAACCAAAGCACCGTCTGAATTTAATGTTTTATAATTTTTGTTTTTTTGTTTTTTTTGGTGGATGTCCTCACCTGATCCTTTTGTTTCTCTCTCTCTCTCTCTCTCTCCCCTCCTCTGTTTCCTCCCTGCCTCTCTCTCTTCATCCCTCTTAGAAACCAGGCGATGAGGAAGAAGCTCATCTTATACTTCAAGAGGAGAAATCATGCTCGTAAGCAGTGGGTAAGTAGAGAACTGAGCGTTTTTTTTTGACTCTCTGCTGGGACTCAGCTTATGACGGATGACTAGTGTGAAACTGGGCCAGGCGCTCCTTGAAGTGAGTGCCCATTTTAGATGGACCAAAGAGGAATAGAGCGTGATCCGTTGTCAGTAGTCTTCCTGTGCTCTGGGGAAAGCTCTGCTTTTGAAGAACAGAGGAAATACTCTCACACTGTCATTTGGAAGAAAACGTTGATCCCCTTTTTTATTATTTTCATTTTAAAACGTCTGTTGAGTTTCCTGTCAGTCATGCATTGTGCAGGGTCAGTCTGCGCTCTCGCCTGCCAAAGAGCACGACTATAAATAAAGCAGGGATCAATGGGGTGAGCTCTGATGCCAGAGCCAGTCGGACATTTTAAAATCAGCCGGCTTGGCAGAAAAATCATTATTGCAGTTTTTCTGTGAAATTTGCATCTATCCACAGGTAGTAAATATGACGGTGGAAAATAGCCTCTTTTAACTGCTTCCAACCTCAGAGATAGAGCCAGAAACGGCTCTCTCGCAGCTCAACATTGATTATGTTTTGCAAGTTAATGTGAAGCCAGAAAGAGCGGTGAGAATGCAGCACCTGTATCAAAGCCTGCAAGCCGTCCAGTCTCCTCTCATGTTGTGTTTTTTTGGGGGGAGGCGGCTTCTCGTGAGCAGAGTGTGGGGAGACATCACCTTGTGGTTTACGAGCCCTCTGAGGGTTGTGTCTCCGCCAGGTTTAATGGTCTGCTTTACAGCCGAGGAAGCTGGGAAAAACAGAGAGGTCGTCGTCTGCCAGAGCGGCGGCTCAAGGCCAGACTCCCCACAGAATACCAAAATATCCCTTTGCCCCCTCTGACCATGTGGAGGTTGTAGATGGTAGGACACAACAGAAAGAGTTTAAGAAGATCATCAAACATAATAATTAATAATAAAAAGAGTCTTTGGATGTTTGGGCAGCCTAAAATATCACTGTGTGCTTTGGGGGACGGTCCTGTTTTAGCAGTAACTGTTAAGTGTTCTGTAATTGCGCTTCTTTCTCAGATTTAATGGTCCATTAGTTTTGTGTTTTAACATCAAAGGGAAGACAGAGAGAGATAGTGTTGATATTGTTAGTGGATTTGCAGTGATTTGAGATCTCTGTCGTTTTTTTTTACGCTTCAGGAACAGAAATTCTGCCAGCGCTATGACCAGCTGATGGAAGCCTGGGAGAAGAAGGTGGAGCGCATTGAAAACAACCCGCGGCGCCGCGCCAAGGAGAGCAAGGTGCGGGAGTACTACGAGAAACAGTTCCCAGAGATCCGCAAGCAAAGGGAGCTGCAGGAGCGCATGCAGAGGTGAGACCACGAGCTTCTCTTCTGCCTTTCACAGCGGACAATCAGCGACGGTGCTAACAGAGTAAAAGCCACTCTGACTAATTTGATTTGTTGCCTGGTTACTGCCGTCATTACAAAGGATGACTGTGAATCTGTTTCATCCTGCAGTGCAAGCGGCTCGGTTACACTCTCACATTGGTAGTTTTGATTGAAGGCTCTTTCATGTTTTTTTTTTTCCCTTTTGTAGCCGAGTTGGGCAGCGAGGAGGCGGGTTGACCTCGTCTGCAGCTCGCAGCGAGCACGAGGTCTCCGAGATCATCGATGGAATATCAGAGCACGAGGTGAGCTCTGCTGTTCACAGAGGCTTTGTTCCTCTGCAGGCTCTGCGTTCACACTGTCACACTGCGGAAGTTCAAGTGGTAGTAATGACATCTGTATGTCTGATTGTACTGAACACACACACACACACACACACACACACTCCATGCTTAGCACTGCTGCTGTATGAAAATGCATAATATTTTTTATTTTTACAGTAAATAAGAAGCCAAGATCTCTTAAAAATGATACATTTTTACCTTCCTCACACAAAAACACACACGCACATAAACAGGGATATTATTTAATTTCACTTGAAATTCCATGGAAAGAAAATACTGAGAACGGCATCATGAAAACAGTCTGCAGGAATGTGAGTCGAGCCACCTGAAATCACTCCAGCATAGTTTGGTTTCAGAGGCGCGTGCCATCAAATATACAGGATGGTATGTTATGCAACTGCAATGTCTGATGTAGTTAAGTTAGCAGAGCTAGCCAAAGCTAAAAAACTAGCCCTTCAAGGCCTCCGCAGCCCGGCAGTGAGCACAGCTGCTTTCAATTGAAAGGCTCCCAAAACTTTGATAGTTTCTGGTGTTTTTACGGCCTGTCTCCTTTTTTACAGTCTTTCCTCGTTTCTCTTTCCTCCGTTTATTAAGTGCGCAGTCAATACAGAGAATCAGCTGTTTATGAAACAATAATTATATTCCGAGTGCACGTCCACTGTATAATGGCTGCATGATTAATCTAAACTCTACATCTAAATATAGTAAACAAATCAGCAGGATCCATCAGTTCTAGCTGCTTTGGCAAGTATTTCCGTTTCATAAGTGTCAGTCTTTTCTAAAAAAGCCTTTCCTCAGAACTCCGAGGCAAATTATGTAAATAATATCGACTGACTGGTGACCCGAGTCATTCTTTCTGAAATTATGCCTTGTGGGTTGACAAGGTTCACACTTCAAAGCTTCAAAATCTCAATGTTCAGGCATTTTGAGCCCTTCTGAAACTGAATATTACTGAATTACTTACATGGTTAAAATGTTTTCAACTAAAAACTCGCAGTGTTTATGAAATACACTTTTGGCTGGGTTGTGTTTACAAAATGAAAACACCACGACGTAAAGAACTGCTCTCAAGAATAATCCATTAAGGATTATGTTCTGGCTGACATCGCTGTGATGTCTGATTTTCGTACATTAGACCTGCTCCTCTCATGTCAGCCAGCCTCTTTTAATCTGAGCAAAGAGTCCAATAATTTTGTCTCGTACAGGAAAACTTTCTACTTTCCTGCTTCCTGAAAAGAGCAGAGCACCTTTCCTTTACTCCCCTCCTTCCTCTCAACCCTTGACATTATTTCATTTTAGCATTTTTACTTTGTGTGGCTCTTGATTGAGGAGTGATAGGAAAGATGTCTGATTTGGAGAGTTAACGTAGGACTACATGATGTTTCATATAGTGCATGTCAGTTTAAGCTACAGGTTTCCCTTTTAAAAAAAAACGAGCCACTCACTCCAGGGTTTTTGGTTTCTTTGTGTGTGTGTGTCAGAACACAGAGAAACAAATGCGACAGCTGGCGGTCATCCCTCCGATGCTGTTTGACGCCGAGCAGCAGCGCATCAAGTTCATCAACATGAACGGACTGATGGACGACCCCATGAAGGTGTACAAGGACCGGCAGGTCATGAACATGTGGAGCGAACAGGAGAAGGACACTTTCAGAGAGAAGTAAGCTGAACACAGTCATGTCAGCAAACGTCATTTCTTCTTTTTTTGACAAAAAAAAAAGGAAAAAAAGTCTAATTTTCCTCATTTTTTGGCAGCTTGGTTGAGTTTCTTTCATTCTCCATTTTATTTTGTAAAAGAAAGTGCTCAAGTTATTCTTTTAAAGAAAAAAAAAAGGGATGTCTTTATTTCCTGTGAAATATCTATGACCGGTAAATGGACCATAAGTTATTGTTAAGGAAGTGAATCTTCCCCTTTCATGAGAAATGAGAGGAGGCGTATCAGGCTGCCAAATCAAATCAGGCCCACGCAGTAAAAACAGTCACTTCTGAAGCTACTCACATACAAAAGAGAAGGACTTCACTCTGTTTTCACTCGGATCCAAAACATACAGTAAGATATTTAATCTCCAGTGACTGTTTAGTGTAATGTTTGATCATTACTTTCATGCCAAATTTGTTACTTTACGGTTAATGCGAGAGGTTTAGATTACCTCTGAGATCAGTGTTTTATTTAAGTTGGCTAACTTTTAACTTTTTTGTGTGTGTGTGTGTCAGCGCAGACGTCACCTCCTCAGTCATTCTCTTTGTGTTATTTAGTGATCTACCTCATTAAATGCCAATGATTTTGAGTCACTTCAGTTGGAGGGTTTATGAGAGGTTCTTTGTTCTGCTCTCGCAGGTTCATCCAGCACCCGAAAAACTTTGGTCTGATCGCGTCTTTTCTGGACAGAAAGGTATCGATTCGTTTTCTTTTCTTTGCTTTATGATGTTTTTTTCCCAGGTAATTCAATCTTCTCGGTTAATGTGAAATTGTTAAAAATGACATTTTTTTTTATGTTACAGACGGTGGCAGAGTGTGTGCTCTTTTACTACCTGACCAAAAAGAATGAAAACTATAAGAACATAGTGAGGAGGAGCTACAGACGCCGAGGAAGAAGCCAGGTATTCTCCCCTTTTTCAAAGCAGAACTATAAACCAAGACCCAGACAACAAGCTTTTTAGGCCTAAAAATCAAAAGTGCATCAAACTTTCTTTTAAAGAAGGACCTTCACACAGGGTTTCTGCTGGTTGATCTGAAATTGAAGCCTTAAAACGGATTTTTATGGTTCAAAAGTTGCTTTTACTTTAGTGTCGCTTTTGCATGTTTTTTCGATTTCTGCAAGAAAACTGCAAAAAGAAACCGACATGGAACCAGTAAGAACTGATGCAAAATGTGCAGCCTGATTTGAATATTTCAGTGCACATCCAGCTGCTGTGTCTTGACGTGGCGTCTCTTCTCATCCAATAAATTGCTGCTTTAAAAAATTAAGTTAGAATTGTTCCTGTTATAGTTATTTTCATCTAAAATGTGTAAAAGTGCAAGTTCATTTACTCTAAAAGTAATCCTTGAACTCTTCATGCTTTTTTTTTTGCCAGAATGTACATGAAATCTATTTTACATACAATTACATTCAAAATCGTCTCAGAAAGCTCTTAAAAAGGCTTAAATATAACGTGATGAAACCTGCAGAAACCTTGTGCAAAGACAGAAGCAGAAGAAGCCTCGTTCTGGTATTGCTAGGCAACAAAGAGGTCAGCTGCAGTCGGTCACCTGGTTCACTTACCTGATGGCAGCAAGTCGTCGATGCTCTCCAGCCCGGTGCCGTTCTTTGTTGTAAAACAAGTTTGGCAGGGACATCAGAACTTTCTGCACTGTTTTTTTCTTGTGTACAGTGAACGTTACATAAGATTTCATCCGGTTGGACTGCAGAAAATAAGTTTCATTGACATGTTTTTCTGTTTGGGGTTGAAACATGTTTTAACTTGCATGCAGGACACTTTGCAAGACAGAAAGCACAGATAAATGAGAGGTTTCTGACAGAAAGCACAGAAGGATTTAAACACTTTGAAACCTTCTGGAAATGAGGCTTTGTGTTTTTTTTTCGAGTGTGTCCTGTGTGAGCATGTCTTTGCAGAGCAGTGAGCTTGTCCAGGCAGCAGAACTCCCATGAAGAAGAGAGAAAAGGTCACACAGCTGTGCTGATCGAGTGCCACAATTTGCTCAATCGATTCATGTCAGCAATGTTTCCATGCTGGCGTTTTTTTTTTCATGCACCTCATTACTGATGCTAATGAGCTCCCAGTTATTACTTAGCCTCAGATTAGGTGCTAGCCGTTAAGCTGGTGGGCGCTAAAGAAAATGGCACATTAATTTACTGGTGACCTTTTCCTGTGGGTGCGAAAAAAAAGGTGTCTCCTCATCTTTCCCGAAGAAAAAAAATTCCGCTCATTACCTGGTTCAGTAGCCGCTACCGCTTACAGCTCATGGTCGCAGAGGAAGGTAGCTGCAAAGGAGGAACAGAAAGTGCAGCGCTTTATGTAAGAGTGACTGCACATGCTTAAAGAGATTATGTCTGTAGTGGAGAGACAGTGAGGATAAGTAAAAGCTTAATGTAAACGTGTTTCCAGCCCTACAAAGTCTTTTTTTTTTTCCCTTGCAGTTTGGTGAAGTGGCCACTTTGTTGTCTCCTTTAAGTACACTTTCTGTGGGGCTGTTCCTGGATCAGCTTTGGAGCTGATCCGGAGACTGGATGATTGATAGGACTGATGATGTGTCTGGAGAAAAGAGAAAGTGTCTGAGCAGCTAGGAGGCCATTAAGTCCTACTGAGTTATGGCCTTTAAAGTGTTTTCTGACTGAGATCATTTCAGAGGGAGGGAGAGGACCTCAGTGATACTGTGCATGAAGAGAAAAGGTTGCTCTGTGAGCGAAAGGTGCGTTTTAATCCTGCTCTTCTGCCTCTTATCTTGCTCTGCTCGCTCAGTTTTTAATAGTTGCTCTCTCTGACGCTTTCTTTCCAGAAGTCACATGTAATGCGTCGGTTTTTCATGGCAGATTTGTTGTAAATAGATAAACAAAGGTTAATATTCTTTGGATGATACAAGTGCATCAAAAGGAGTAAACCTTGTTACGGATGGTGTGTCAGCTTTGTGAATACTGAGCAGTGTTTCAGGTTTTTGGTCAGACTGCACGTCTCTTCTCATCTGAACTCTAACCTTAAAAGCCCAGACAGGCAGGAAGTTGGTGAGGAAGTGGTTCTGGGTGCTTGAGGAGCATATTTCGGAACTTTCACATCCTGTTTTGTTCTGCATATGCAGAAAATGAATCAAAAATTTTTTTTTTAAGCTAATGACTGTTCGTCACCTTAAACAAGTGAAACTGAGTTCCAAGAAATGTCAGTGATAAGAATCACTCTACTACTCATGTTTCAATGCTTTTGCAAACACCAAGGTGTGTTTGTCTTGTTGTATCATCAAAAATCAAGCCAGACATCATGTTATCTGTCCAGAAACTATATTTATGTCTGAATAATGTCTCAGATAACAGATGAGCAACAGGAAATGCCGTCTCTCACCATGTTTGCAAACAAAAAGATGTCAGTGGTTAAAAGAGATCAATTAAGATTTGGCTGTCATGTGATCTGTTGGTTTGCAGAGCATCGGGTGTAACCTTGAGTTTGACTGATGGCCGTCGCCATCTTGTTTTTAGAGCCATAGGTGACTTTATCTGGACACGAGGGCACAAAGAGCTGCCAATGACAGTTTGACACCTAGCAGAAAGAAGCTAGCAGCTCCTGTAGCTTAAAGCAACTTTTATCTTATATGATGTAAACGAGTGAGTTGTATAAAAACTGAATCCCATACTGTCGTCTGAAGGAATAAATTAGCTTAAGACTGCATGTTATGTTTTATATCAGGTTATAAACATGTTTATTTGTGCTGTAAAGTTGATATTTTTTAATGTGAGGCTCTGTGGTGATTGACCTGATTTTGGAGCCAGACCCAAGTGGCCATTTGAGGAACTGCAATTCTTGGCACGTTTTGTTTGGCTTCATTTTTAGTCCTGGATGTTTCAGCTTTGTTTGAAGTGATCTGTTGAAGTGAAATAGTTACTTTAACCTTTTACCTTTCTCATACTGAGAGCATTTTTTAAATTCCTGCTCATTGTCACAGATATTTAAGTAATAACCATCAATTTTTCATGTTTGTGAATCAGCACATCAAATTAAAGACATGTGTCTTTTGTGAACAGCTCACAGGAGAGGTCAGGGAATATTTTGGAAAGTCTTTATGTGATGTGACCTGGGATTATCTTTGTAAAAACATGTTGTTTCTGTCTCCTTCATCACAGCACGGCCAGCAGCAGCAACAGCAGCAACAAGTTCACCGCAACAGCCAGGAAGACAAGGACAAGGAGGAGAAAGAGAAGGAGGGAGAGAGGGATGAGGAAAAAAATGAAACTGAAGAAAAGGAAGATGGAATGAAGTGAGTCACCTTTTTCAAACTTATCACACCTTCAGGTCACAATCCGGCTCATTTAAATCAGTTTGTCTGAGCCGCAGCGACGACCTTAACTCACAGTTTGGTCAGAAAAAGCAGCCGGGAGGAAACATTTCTGCCACATTGTGTGAGACCGAACCTCCACAGCTGCAACAATCACTTTCCCCATTTCACCAACACATGATTTTTAATGTTCCAGTTCAGGCTTCAGCAAACGGAGTAGGAGTAATTTAGGATGAGGGAGGGGGGCGGATCTGGAAATCCAATCATTCTGTAACCCTTGAGCTCTTACTCCCTCACCTCCAGCCAGACTTTCCACCTACAGCGAATTCAAGCATCCATTTGTTCTCCCTATTAAAACAGCTGTTTTCCTGTTTATTCTTCTCCCCTTCCAAACACCAGGCCAAGTGTCATTTTTTAAATTCTCTGCTTATTTTGCTAGTCTGGGTTTTTTTTTTTTCTTGGTGGGGAAAATAGGCAGTATGATTAACCCGGCTCTCAATTTTTGAAACGTCAGTGTGTGTTAGAAGGAATGTGTGTGTGTGTGTGTGTGTGTGTGTGTGTGGGTGGGGGGGTGTGTGGGTGCAGTGGAGGAGGAGGAGGAGGAGGTGTTTTCAGGCACAGTGCCATCAAAGGATGCAAAACAACAGATGGAATATCACTGCTCTCTGGTGCCTGAAAATAAATAGATGAATAGAGTCCATGTCAGTATTTATGCACACAGTATGAAGCCGCTTCAGATCGCACACTACAGTAGTTTCAAGTATTAGCGGGTCGTATTTATCAGCAGTCGTGTTAGACTATAAGGTGTTAATGATGAAGCAGTGCGTACTTCCTCCCCGCTCTGTGGCGAGGCCGAGGGGACTCTGCGACTCCCAGCACACCCTGCTGCCTGCCTGTCGCCGGCACAGCTGGCTCGCCTATATTTAGGGTGCAAGAAGATAAATGGAGGTGCAGCAGGTTCAAACTCAGTTGCTGTCTCCTGGCGTGCCATTGTGCTGACACTCGATAAATTATCTCAGGGAAAAAAAGAGAAAGGGAAAAAAAAAAGGCAGCGTCTGTGTACACGTTCACGTTTTGTCTTCCAAGTTTGCGTTGCAGTCTGCGGGAGTCTCTCGTTGCCTGACAAACATGTCCGAGCTCTTGTTTTGTTGCACCAACGTAGAGGCCGAACACAATAAGAGACACAATGATGTTTGAATTAAGTTTTTGGATTAACTTTGCATCACTCTTATTGTTTAGAGATCTCTCCCTAAACTTGTTTGTACAATCACAAAGCAAAATACCATCAGTTATAATCTATACAGTTAGAATTATAACTCCCAGAGTGCATTGCAAGCTACAGTTTTAATGGCAGTGGCACATCTTTTGGCTGCTCCTGCTTCAATGTGACCAGAACTGCAGCTGCATCTGTTCACGACTGAGAAGCTGAGCGACGAGGTTGCATCATTGGTTGGACGGCCGACTGCTGAAGTTTCCCCGTTGAGAATTCAGCTCTCAAAGCTGATCGGCGCCAACTTTTTTCATTATGTCATCAGCGGGTACAACACAAGCCATCAGTCATTGTTTTCTCACATGCTTTGCTTTTCTAGTAATTATCAGATTAGGGAAAATGTCACTTGGTGAAATTTGCTTTGTTCTGTTTATACGATTCCTTAATCCACTCTATGTTTTCGTTTTGTGTCAGCAGCTTTTTAAACATTGACTTTTTGATAATAGAACATGTTTTTTTATTTGTTTACATGATTATTTTTAGTGTCCTTCAATGCAGACTTTGTTTTGATCTTTGACTCGATGACCCGATCATGTGATGCACCTTCAAACCCCCCTGTGTGTCTCTTGCTGACTGTGTTGACATTTTCTCGAATGCAGGGATGACACCTCTGGAGAGGATGCAGAGGACAAAGAGCCCACTGTGGCTTTCAAGGGTCGACGCACAGCCAACAGCCAGGGGCGCCGCAAGGGCCGCATCACCCGCTCTATGACCAGCGAAGTGGAGGAGACCACCACACCGCCACTCAACAATGAGCTCGGTCAGTCCCAACCGCAGCGCACCGAATTAGTGCCGATTTTCTCCTCCGTCTATGTTGATTTAACATTAGAATAATATGCATTTAACTGCAGGCTCATTGCAGTACTTTAAGAATTGCAAAGTGCCTGTAAACACTTAAATCTTTGCATTTTTTGGGATAAACTTGAAACATGACTTAAAACTTTTTTGATATTCATAAAGAGGACACCTTCAATTATGACATTATGCTAAAAAAAGGCTAAAACCAACAGTGTGGAGTAATAAAAAATGTCAGCTGTTAAACAGCAGCAGCAGAGGAGGAGATAGCTCAGTGTTTCAGTGCCTTCATGCAGGATTGACTCTGTCACCTTTGATCTAGATGTGGCCTCCTGTCCCACACCACAAGAGTGCACTGTTGGTCCTCTTGTCTTCATTCACTTATTCATGTTCAGTCATGCCCTCACTACTTTTTCACCTCGGTGACACTCATAAATTGCTTAATAAAAAATCGGAGCGGTGAAACGTTGTAACTGCACGAGGTGTCTGTTTAAATCTCATCCGCTGGCAAAAGACCAGAGTATTATTTAAGGACAAAAACACTCAGCAGTGTGTCAGCAGTGTCCCACCGCTTAGCTCTTTGTTTCTCCCGCAGATGGCGAGTCAGCCGTGCACACGCTAACACTCCTGCTGCAGGCTATCAAGGATTTTTTGATGTTTCAGCAGTTGTGTGTACGTGCTGCAGTCGCTCCTGCAGCACAGGTTTAGTTACAGGGAATCCCCAGGTGACTCGGGCTGTAGGGGCCCTCATCAGCAGCACACACACACACACACACTCTCCGCCACTGTTTGTTCCCCTGCTGGCATTAGTGCAAGCTGGCCCGCTGTGCCCTTCACAGGTCCACATAGAGGACACATGAGCGCAGGCTGCTGCTGCGCTGTCGGCCAGGCAGGGCCAGGGTCGGCCGTGCTGTGCCTGTGCAGGGAAAGAAGCCAGTTGTTATGTCTATAATCATTAACTGACTTCTCTCCTTGGATTTCCTGCTTCCTCCATCTAAAACAAACAGTCCCTCGCGACCCGTGCTGCAGTGCCTCACTGGCAGGCAGCACACGCCACCCTGCCCCCCACCCTCTTATTCTTTTCTCTTCTCTAATTTCCCTCTCTCCTTCCTTTCCTCTTGTCAGTCACTCCCTAACTGACTTTGTGACAACCGTCCGCTCCCCCCTCCTCTCGCCGTCTCTAACGTGGTTGCTTCTCTTTTTTTTCTCTCTCTCTCTCTTTCTCTCTCTCTCCTTTTTTTTTTTTTGTAACAGCCAATCTGGAGATGAATGAGAGCTCTCGCTGGACTGAAGAAGAGATGGAAACTGCCAAAAAAGGTAACACGAAAGCAAACCTTTCTTCTTCTACCTGTGCGGCGGAACTTTTATTGCAGTAATTGTGCGTTTTAATAATTAAAAAAAAGGTTCCAAAGTAAGAACCAGTAGTAAATTTTCAAGCACAGTTTTTTTGAAAGCGTAGACAGTGATGTGGTTGTGACTTCCTGTTACTGAGGCAGCAACCGCCACGTGCTGCTAGGTTGTGTCTATGCATGTATGTGTCAGTCTGCCTGGACTGAATCTGTTGCTCTTTGGAGCCGTTTCCTCGTCTCTCTGGGTCAAGGCAGCCTGTCTTTTTCTTTTCTTTTTTTTTTTTTATCGGGCAGGCTGTAAAGTCTGACTCTTATCAGCCAGCCCCTGCGAATGCAGCAGTCATTAACTCAGCCTGTTTATTGTCTCTGACTGAAGATTACCCAGAAGCCTATGGCTGATTCACAGAGGTCAGTGACATTCTGCCCGTTTTTTCCAGAACCAGCGCCCTGTTTGAGTGTGTGACGGCAGCCTGTGAGTGTCAGTTACTGATGTCATGAATCCTGCACCCTCAGTGGTTTCAAATGCATAGTACTGTTCGAAAAAGGGATTCCCCCTCGGTTCGATTGAACAGATTTTGAGTCAGATCTGGTTCTCATCTGTTACTGATATTAGTGTTCGGACGGCACATGTTGATATTTACAAATGTCTTAACCTTCGACTCCTTTAGTTACCAAACGTTTGCCCCAGCTGTGTATTCAAATGCACGTTTTGTGGATGATTTCTTAACTGTCGGTTGTTGGTGGTTGAACGCTGTCTTCGTAATGTCATGTCGACTTTTCTGTACATGACTCAATGCAATTTCACTGCGCGCCTGCTGGTTTGTGGCCATATGTAGGTGATGTGTCATCTTGCTTTGTGTGACTCTCAGTTCTGCCTCTGCCTTATTTAACCTGCCCTCCCCTGCAATCGACAACAGATGAAGGTTTCCTTGCAAGTAGCTATCAGAAGCTTGAATGTGATATTGAAACCACATTTGGTCCCCAGCAGTTATGGCATCTGTCTCATGCTGTGTGTGTGCCTGCTGCAATTTGGTGTTTGTGTAGGTGTGGGTTTGTGTGTTAAGGGGTTATTTTGCGATAACTGGCGCTGGCCTGGCTCGAACACGGTCCTGTGTAGTAATCCTGGTTAATGTCTTCAGTTCCATTCTCCTGCAGTGGGATTAGTGGGGCTCTCCATCCTGGAGGATTAGCCTGGCAGCTCGGTGGGAGCAGGGCTTCTATGAAAGGCTTATGTAACCACAACCACAGAGCCCCGGCTAACAGCACCCAGGGCTGAAGAGGAGGAGCCGCTCTCGCCATTTTTCATCAGTCCTAACAGTCACCCCCACACCTGCCAAAAGGGATTCCCCTTCCAAGGAGTCACACTCACAGATCATAACCACACCCCCCCCACACGCTTCCTCGTAGTTTCTAAATAAGCTTGTCAAGGTGCTCTCCCTCGCAGGTGCTTGACATGTATATGTTTTAAAGAGGCTTAGGTGTCCTGATGCTAATGTGTTGATCCCCTCGAGCTAAACAGATCTGAATAATGGCATTTATAGTGTCTGGCAGGACATCAGCATTCCAGCATGGCAGCGCCAGCCAGCCAGCCAGCGAAAGAGCGCTGCCTTCGAGGATGGCACGGCCACACTCGGAGATGGATCACTGTTGTCTTCACTGCTCATAAAGGCTGATACCTCAAACAAGAGACAGCCAATCTTAGTAAAGCCTCTCTCTCTCAAACCCACCGGCGCTGCGTGTGTGTGTGTAAGTGTGTAAGATATGTGCAGCAAAAGGTTGTGTCTTTGCGCGCCAGGCTGTGTGTTTTTGCATGTGCACCCTTCTTGGCTGGCGTTTATGTAAGTGCTCTAATCTGGCAGGCTTTGCTTGGGTGCAGGCAGGCAGGCAGGCAGCTGGATAATGGCCCCTGCTCTGCTTGCTGGAAGAACCCATTTAAAGGAGCAGCAGGTTCAGAATGCCACATTATTATTATTTTTTTTTTCCCCCCTTCCTGTCTTTCTCCTCCACTGTTGCTCTATCTCTGTCTCATGTTCTGTCCGTCTCCCTCCAATGGGAGATGGCAGTGGCCCAGATTGGCAAGAGCTGTGGAAGATTTGGCAAGTGCCTCTTTTCCTCCCCTCTCTCACTTTGTCTCTCCCCCTCACTCTGTGTTGTTATAGACTGGAGAGAGGTCACATTCAAGATGAAAAGCAGGTCAGTCAGGAAAAATGTGAAAGCCTTTATGCTTTCTCATGGTATCAACATCAACTACCTCTCTCTCTCTCTCTGTCTTTCTCTCTCTCTCCCTTCTGTCCCTCCCCCTCGTCTCTCTTTGCTTACTCTCCACTTCTGTATCCTTTCCCTTTCTCCATTGTCTCTTTGGCTCAGTGGCTCTGCTCTCTTTCTCTTTCCTCTCTCTCTCTCTGCTCTCTGTTTACTCTTGGACTGCCTGAGTGTGTGTTTGTGTCTCTGTGCTAGAGTATTAACAAGAGAGACAGAGAGAGAGAGAGAGAGAGAGAGGGTTCGAGTGAGTGTGTACTCACTCATGCGTTTGTGTGTGTTTGAGAGTGTGTGTGTGTGCGTGCGTGCGTGCCGCGGTGCCTGCTGGCAGACTGAGGTAGGGGGAGGGACGGACCGACGGAGAGACGGAGGGAGGGAGGAAAAAAAAGAGAGATAGAGGAGAGATCAGATGAGGAGAGAGAGAGAGAGAGAGAGAGAGAGAGAGGCAGAGCACATAGCACCGCCCCACAGTCCCACTTTCCTGTGGAAGTCTTCCCAGACAACCGCCATTGGGGAGAGACACGGCAAGAGAAGAACAGACCAGCACTCAGCTGAAGCACGGGGAGGACAGTGAGAGGAAAAAAGGAGGGGAGAGGCCAGGAGGAGCATGTGCTGTTTTGGAGCATGTCAACCTGACACCGGCTCAAGTATCAAGCCAGCTGGCAGGAAGAGCGCCGAGACTGAGCTGTTTTCATCTCCTCTGCTCTGGAGTCGGAAGGCCCAGCCCTGAAGAGCTTCCCGGCCGGCCCTCAGGAGATCAGAGCGTCTGATAGCGGGATCCGCCGCGGGGCCACGAGACGACGGCCGGAGTGACAGGCATGTGACAGACAGGGACAACCACTCTCTGCCTGCGTCAGGTGTTGATTGGACTTTCCGTGGGAGGAGCTGATAGGAATACAGTGTTCTGATTGGTTGTGAGGCCACCACCTGCTTCAGTATCGCTGCTGCTGATTGGATGTTTTGTTCCATGTGTGTTGCTCCAGCAACTAAGGCCCTGAGTCGACCGTAGCTGCTTTGGATTGTGCTTTGTGAGCTTGTGATTGATGGAATAAACCAGTCAAGCTTGTTAAAGTGACCTTTGACTTTCAGGAAATTAATTGCTGTGTTATTGCTTCGGGTTAATTCAGCTCAGTGTTTGTCTTATCTGTTTGAATGTGTGTGATATCAGAGGAACGTTTCTGTCTCAGTTCGTCCAAACACGTGTGTGTTTGTGTGTACTCTGACTGGTTGGAGGGTGTCTGACTCGTCGGGCAGTCGGCCCCCCCCCCCCTCCTCCCCTCATGTGAGGCAGCGGTAAAAAGGTTAATAGGTGTCGGTCACATGTCTGAGCTCTCTCGCAGCGAGTCGAGCTGACAGCTCTCTTCTTCCTTAGAGGAGCTTTTCTAGCAATGCCTTTAGTGGCAGCGATGAATATTTCAGCTGAAAAACCTCTTCCACTTTAACACTTGACAGTTTGTAGGTGCGCAGCAGCTTTTAGACAAAAGCAGCTCAGACTTGAAGATCACCTTTGCTTGTTATGATAGTTCCTTTTATACGGGCATTAATAAATTCTCAGCGTGATAATGAATATTATACGTTGTCAGACCTGCCGGATGATCCTGAGCTTCTCTTTTGGTAAAAGTTGAGTGTGACAGAGTGTAAATATAAACATAGATGTGTGTGTGTGGCTTTGCAATAGAGGGATTAAACCGGAAAAGTGTTGCTGTGCAGTTTTCTGGATACTTTATGACGATTGGGGTAGCTCGATATTTTTATTTTGAGTAACCCTGTGCGCATAAATAAATAAAGTTTAAAGACTAAAAGTAAAGAAAGTAGACAGATCAACTTTTATGATAGCATTTCCTTATTAAGAGCAGTTTTCAATAAAGTTTTGGTATCTGAAGGTGTTTTCTGAACAGATAGTTTGACACCCTGAGCTCCCCTAAAAACTTTGTACCTCATGGCTGAAGTGACGTAAGCGGGCCAGCGGTTGATAGTCAAACGTCACTTCAGTGTCCTTCAACTGTTTGTTGGCTCTCCGAACTATAAAAAAAAAAAAAAAAAAAGTTCCTCCAGTCCGTAAACATGTTAGCTCATCTCTCTGATTATTACGAGAATCGAGACGACAGAGCTGGAAACAGCTGTCCTTCCCTCCACTCTGGCTCACACTTCTGCTTGTTGTTCGGCCTCCATTAAGCGATGAGGTGCGCAGACCTGCGAACCCACGTCCAAGGGTATCCCAGGAGGTGTTGGCTCTTTGCCTGTTAATAACACAACCCCCCCCACACCAACAACACCACCCCCCTGACAACCCTTTGAGAGGCTGTCCTGTTGCCAGGACCTGTCAGGCTGGCACAGGAAACAAGTGGGTGGTGTAAGCTAAGCCTCTTACAACACACACTGTTAATGAGCAGCCATTAGCTAAAAGCAGACTCCGGGGAGGGCACCGGAGCAAACTCTACGCTATCTGTCTTTCTTACTCACTTCCACTTACTCGCTGACTGCTCTGTGCATCTCTTCTTTTAGCACACATACACAGACTGACCGAGTGTGTGTTTGTGTGTGTGCGGTTCATGACAGGTTGATCTATCACAGCTCTGGCCCAGCGGGTGCTGGTAGACTCTTGTGTAAGGCACAATCATGTGGTCGGCTGGGTAAAGGACCAGGGTTTTCTCGGAAATGGGTCACATCAAAGTCAGTCAGAGTTTGAAACAGAGTGACCCCGGTGGAGAGAGTCGGTGATGTCACTCTCCTGTCTGTCTCACTCTTTTATCCCCGTCTCTCTGTTTGGGAAGCATATGGCTGCTGCTGCAGGGAGAGCAGGACTCTGTCCATGTTGCAGAGTTTTTGCAGCTGCATACAGATGTTTATGGATA
>JAPZDY010000022.1:25225218-25242261 GCA_029783645.1 Ctenochaetus hawaiiensis | reverse complement strand
GGAATTGCAAGTTTTTGTACTTCCTGGTTGGCTTCAATGCGGAAGTGGGAAGTTTCCCCCTTGAGGAAAACGTATGACATCATACGTAAAAAACCGTTGGAATGGAAGAGACAGATAACGGGTCTTTTTGTTTGACTTTGTTGATGAGTTCTACGAAGTTCTACCAAAGATAGAAACAGATTGAGAAGAATTGACATTTCTGTCTGATATCAGTCAAAAGTTTTGTTTAAAACTCAACAAACGGAAATATTCGCCTGTTTTGATGGAAAAACATCCTTGCACGAGCTGGCCAAATAGGACTCTGAGGGAAGTTAGCCTAGCTCACCTGTGGAGATGGCTGCTCAGAGGAAGTTAAACAGGAACCTGACTTACCAGGTAAGTTACTCCCACACATAACCTTCAGTATAGTAAATACCTACACCTGGGGAAAAGATGAGGACGCACTTTAATGATGGTATAGGTAGGAAAACATAAAATTTAATTAGCTAGCTAGCCTTTAGCTAGGATCGGTCACGAGCGCAGGGTAGCATAGCAACGTAAAACTGAACTCACGCGCAAATCCCGCCCTTAGTAACGCTATACACGCAATGTTTTACTTGTTCACCGCAAGGCTCAAGAGGTAGTCAGACTTATTTTAATGGAAAACATTTAAAATTCGCGTTCATTTACACAAACCTAATAGATGTCACATTGACAGTATTTCATGAAATTTTATGATGCCATGTTAAATACTAAGATGAGGAAAAATACCGAATAATAACTTATTTTTGTGCACAGTTAATGACAGTAAGAGTCCCAAAAATGTAGCTGTACTTTTCTCAAAGCTCAAATATGTCCCTAATATCATGTTCAGCGTAGGAGAAACTATCAGCAGTTAATGAATACTCAGTACACGTGGCAGAATAAAAACAAAAATGACAAAATTCTGTCCAAAAGCTAACAACATCGTCCTGCAGCTGCCTCAAGCTGAAGCCTCCAGGGGTAAAAAAAAATGAGGCCATGAAATGAAGCTCTGTTTACTGTTTACTGAGCTGCTCGTGTGTTGCCAAAAGTAAAGTGATATTGCACAATTTATTTGCCACACAGCCTAACCTGCTGGTGAAACAATATACTAGTTATCTTTGATTTACTCCGTGATAAAAAAGGGGTGGAGTCTCTTCAGTATGTACCAGCTACAGAAACATGTCATGAACACGTTTTCCAAATTAGGTTTTTTAAATGCTAATATCTGATTTCTTTTAAAAATTTTATTACTGTATACACACACATTAACAAGCCATCTGGTACACCAACTTAAAAGAGCGATCAATATTTGGGAAATATTATTTAACCTCACTGGAATTTGATTCTTTGGTGTCCCATCTAGATAAACTGATTCGATTTAGTTTCCTAGACTTCATCCTGCAGTGATTAAGGGAGTAGGAGACGCTACCGTGGCCCATTTTTATGCAGGATATGAAGGCTCAAACTTGAGCTTCAGCCTGGTTTTGGCAGCCAGTTTTTTCAGCTGTGTGGGGCTGGACTGAGGTCACGTCCTAACCACTGTCCCACCAGTCCGCAGTGACCCTGACTGACCTGTGGGCGGCTTAACAGACAGCCAACAGCAGCAGAAATATACAGCAGCTGCCTCCTTCGGCCTCTTTATGCTGTTGTATGAAACCGGCAAGCAGTCAGAAAGTTGCTTCCTAGTCAGCCCTTCATGGGTCATTTCCCACCACAATGGTGATATGTTCACATTGACTGCATCCATTGGCCCCTGAGCATCCAAAGAGGGAAGTCATAATAAGATTTGTGCACATGTAAGCTATAAAGAGCTTGAATATTGTGGCAAGTGCAACTCTGCCGTTAACCCAGGGGCCCTGTTTGAGTTGGAGAGGAGGGATCTTTGAACGATGTGTCTCTATTCGCTGCTCTGTGCTGTGAGCCAACTGGTCCATTATCCCCGATCCATTTTCACAGGCTGCTTTTATCCCTCTCAAAGCCTGAATACCGCAAAGAAAATGGGACGGGGCGGAGTTCAAACAACAGCTCAAGTTTTATGTTCAGTGGAATCAGAAATGACTTTTTAAATGCCACTCTGTGTGCACTGCCCTACTGTAAGAACTCTGTTAATGAATTTAATGTGCAGTTGTTGGCATTGGATGTTCATTTTTCCTCTTTGCCCGATTAAAAGTAGAAGTGATTTATGGCTGCAGTGGGAGTCTGGGTTGTTTTGTCATGTGGGCTTCTTATTATGATTTTAGTTCCCCTCATTGGCGTCATCACTGTATTTACCAGCTTGTTGAATGTATTGTGCTCCTGGTGAAATACTGCATTTTAGCTGTAATCTAGAAGATACTGCAGCTTCAGGCTGCTGACTGACAGATTGAGAGTTATCATAGCATTTGAGGTTTGAGATGAGAGGTTTTATGTTGTCAGCACATTCCCTCCTTCTTTTTTTATAAGACTACCCAGCATTTTTCCTCTGGAGAAATAATCTTTTGCAAAAAACTTATTATGCATTTCTGTGTCAGTGCACTGTACTGAGAATTACATCTTGAAAGAAAAGAGAATGTTAAGGGGTCTGATTCAGACACACAATTTTTTCTAATTTTACCTTTTAAGTAACTCTTAAAAAGTCAACTTGTCTATTTCATGCAATCAGAGCTTATTAAATGAGTAGTTCTCTTTACAGGCAGCTGTGTAATATACCTTGACAGTTATATTAAAGCTTGCAGTGTATTGCACAATGTTTACACTGCCTGGTGTTTGTACATAAGACTTTTAGAGCACTTCATTTGCATCCTCTGTGTAATTTAAAGCCCTTATGAGCATTTTTGTGGACAGGAGCAGGGGAAGTGGTGGCACTTATCTCCAGTGGTGGTCTTACCTCAATCCCAGAGCCTCATGTGCTGTAGGGTTTTAAACTACTGTGAACAGGGTTTGTGTCACACATACTATTATAAAATGCATAGAAAGTATATGCTATGTTTTTCAAAAAGAAAATAACAGAGCAATCTTTTTTTAATTTTGCCGGTCTGTTTAGCTGAGATGCTTTTTGTGGTGACCTCTGGATAAGGTCACATTAAATATGACTTCTGTAAAAGTTGACTTCACTAAATTAAATGCAGGTGAGATGCCTCAGTAGACAGATATTTCATTATAACTCTTAATATACAATAATCTCAGTATTAGGCTAAAACTCTAAATATACAATAATCTCAGTATTAGGCTAAGAAAACATATCTTTTCCTACGCACAAAGAGACTTGAAGGCAGAAAAGTAAGTCCGTCATGTGTTTGTTTATATTGCATTTAAGTTGTTTGTCTTGTACGTCTATTTTGTTGTGATTACTAGTGTGTTGCTAGTTAGCTAACATTACTTGTCATCATAAGCCATGATTGATGATGGCTAATGCTAATGATTGCAACCGCCATGATCACAATGACCCCCTCCCTTTTTTAAATCGTCTATACTCCAGCTTAATTGTTAAACATGTGATTTTATCTCATCTTTGCCTTGGCCCTACTCCTTTAACAAGTGTTGTCTTCCTTCTAAGCTGCAGAGAATGGCAGAGTCAAGTATTTAGAGATTAAATCACTTCTGCAGAGCACAGAGGAGGAGATGCATGCTGAGAAGAATTCATCAAAACTGTAAATTTGAGGTAATTTGGGGAACAGAAAGGCATCATTGAGCCAAATGCTACAAGGGTACATGTCATTTACATTTAATTTGCACTACTCAAAGTTCACAAGTGGGTTTGAATTGAAATTTGTTGTTTTTTGCATTTACAGGATCAACTGAGGGAGACTTTTGCATTTTTAAGGGACAGGCTGGATTAAAAGAGACACCACAGGAAACTGGTAAGTCAAGGTCACATTTTTAACTCCCTGCTTTTTCAGCAGCATCAGGCCATAAACATGATAAAGATTTACTACTGATGCTGCTGATGGATTTATTTAAAACCATCATTCTTTCACTGCCAAGTCTCTGAATTCTCCTCCTTAGGGTACAGTTGAGGAAGGTGATAGCTGTATCTTGTACGCAGCACTTGATTTATCTGGATGGAGTTGACAATGTGATAATTGACAAGGGACATAACAGAGAGCTCAGGGATCGTCCTGTTCCTTCAGAGGTTTTTCTTTTCTTTTTGTGCACAACCTGTCTTGTATCTGCTAAGTGTTATGCTACAGTCAGCCCGGTGACGTCTAGTGACATTACTGATAAACATTTGTTGATTTTCAGTGAATTTTCAAGTGGCTCGTAATATCTTTTGTACAACAGCAATGTTGCTTCTGCTACATTGAGCAAGCCATGTCCATGCAGTAGGATTGCTGCTCCTTGCTATGCAAACATCTAAAACTTGTGTGTGTGTGCATTCAAACAGGCTGGCTCGGGCATGTAGTGAGTGTGGTGCCAAGCAGGTCTAATGGTTTTGGTGGGTGCTCGACACACACACCCCTGACCTGCTGTGTTGAGTGGGTGCGCAGATGAGGATGCAGACTGTGACTAACACAACGTGAACGTGACACCTGCACCATCCAGGCTGTCACATGTCACTGAACCACACCCTGCTTGCGCAAAAACTCTGCTTCTGACGTAAATACTGCAAATGAATCCTGCCCGTCAACCCCTGAAGGCACAGAAAGAAGTTTTCTGCTAACGAGGGTTTTAGAAACATTTAATGACTGCAGAGCTTATGCCTGCAGCTTCATTGATTCATTTATCGATTTCCCCAGTTATGTGTCGAACTAAATGGGCCAAGCGTTTTCAAGGCTGAATATTTCCTCCACATGTGTAGGAGTCTATTGATAGCATGTGGTTCCATTTAATGTAGACACATAAAACAACAAGCAGGAAGCATTAAAACCATGTGAGGCTGACTGTGCCGCTCTGCAAGGGACCCACTTCTCAATTCAGTCTGTGTACTCATAGCCCAAGACAGGGACACACACACACACACTCACACACTCACACACATATACCTGTTCAAGCAATTAGACACGCCTGTCCTCCATATTGGAATAATAAATACAGACCGAGGGGAACTGCAGTACTGTACCTAGTTAATGCTTCTCTTTCAGCCCTCTGTGCCTTATTAGAATAAACAGAAGTGGCTTGCAGTTTTGGGAAAGTTGACGAGAGACAAACAGAGCTGTGAGTTTAAGCAGTAATCACATATATATTTCTGGCTGTTTGTTTTAGCTTACCACAACTCCTTACATAGCGGTACAATCAGTGTGAGAAAGTTTAGACAACAACTGAGTAGTGTATTTTAAAGTTAATGTGAGGTGCTCTGCTATGATCGACCAGGCTCTATTTTAAATGTGCTGATATGATAAAGCCTGCTCATGTGGTTCTCCAGGGAGGGGGACAAACAAATGCTTATTTGAACTACTGTTTGACCCAGCTCTGGCAGTGGATATCATTTATTTGTGACACCCAATAGTGCCGTGAGCTCTTAGCGAGATGCCCTCCATGGTAAACAGTCATAAAAAGCCCAGGATTCAGTTGCACAAACACAAATAGCTGACTATTCATAGCACTAATGAGAGCTGCCAGGGACACCAGCAGGCCTTGAAATGCACTGTCGCCACTTGTAGAGTTACGGCACAACCTGAGGTAGAAACCATGGCAAGGCGAAGGGCTGAAAGCGTAAAGGAATTCCTGTATAACTTCCCCTCTCCCTCTGTTTTCTCTTTTTGTCTGCTCTTCTACAGACGATCACTTTCCTTTTTTTTTCTTTTTCCTCTCCGTCTGTTCTTTCTTCAACTTATAATCTTTCCTCAAACAAACCTTTGTGCTGTTCATCTGCTGCGAACTCATGTTGGAGACATTTCGGTCATGACACAGACGTTTTCCCGCAGCACATTTGTATATTGCGTTAATTCTGCCTGTGCCTGTTTGTTATTACAGTAAAACGCTCCCACGTAAGCTTGTCACGTGAGTCATGCTGGCACATTGGATTATGAAAGTGTCAAGTCCCTCCCTCATGGTCGGAGGCTATTTTTTTAAGTAAGACATTAACTTACCATTACCCCCCACAAACCACAATGAAGGGGTGTGTAATTTAGCAGTGTACTGATTGATTGGTCTGTTTATTTTTTCGTTTGGCCTGACAAGAATTTGAGACTTCAACTTTCAAATTCCTTGCAGATGGCCAGCCGGCCTTTTGAAGCCCCACTGTAATTAACCTTTGGAGGAGAATAACACACCAGCACACAGGGGCACTGTGGCCGAGCTCAGCTGCTTTGATGTGGTTCCTGTGTTTGCTCCGCTGTGCACTGGATGGGAGGTGAGCCTTGCTTACATGTCCTGGGCTGCTGAGGGGCGCGTCACGTCCCCGGGGTCTGCCTCTACCCACCGAAGCGCCTCCAGCATGGAAAGAACTGTTATCGCCTTCCTGAAACATTGGCTACATTTACTTACACAGAGGAGCTTGGCCATCAGCCACAGTTTTAGTAGCACATATCTTACCCGGCAGTCAACACCCTCTGTTGCCTCAAATGAACCAGTGAACAAATATAAATAAAAATAAAAAAATACAGATAGCTGCCAGGTTCTCCCTCCTCAGCTGTAATCAGTGGCAGGAGATGCATTGACTAAAAAATAGCAGTAACACAATGTAAAAATACTCCACTACAGGTAAAAGTCAGAAACATTATTCAAAAGGGTCCTTAATCTTCAACTTTAGCTGAATCTTCCAAAGTTGATATTTTGAACATAACAGGAAACAGTTGCTTCTGACACACCTAGACATGTAGCAACATTAGCATTAATTAGGATTGCATTATTTTACTTTGTATAATTCAAACCTGTGTATTTTGGAGTTTACTGCCAGTGTTTTAATGTTTTAACTGCTCAAGGTGCTGCTAATTTTAACTCGCTAATATACAGGAGATAATAGGAAGTTAAATCCATGTTTGTTTTATATTTTAGATGTTTTTTATTGTCAAAGTTCTCTCTTAACCCAGCTATATGGTCATTCAAAGAATTTACCAGCAGTAATCCATTTTTTGGGGGGTATTTTCCTTAAATCTGTCTTGAAAGACAACAAAAAGGCAGATCTCAGCATTAGAACAAAGGAGAACAAAACTTCAGGTGACCTGTCCACTGATTGAGTCATGTGCTCCCTGAAAATCATTTCACAATGATTCCTTTTTAGTATTTGTCAGCATTCTCTTCATGCAGAACTTTCTTATGGGATACATTTATACTGCTGCTGGAAGACAAACTTTATCTTTTAGTTCTTGCTAAGTGCACAGTGTGTTTTAACTCATACGTGACTGAAAGCTCCTGACGGAAGCCGTGTTTGACTCCATCGAGTCAGTTGTGTATGGAGGCTGTTTTGGCTCTGTCCTGCCATAGTGACAGTGGCTTTTAATTAGCCGGGGCTTTAGTGGGAGCTCCATCATCAACAGAGCGTGTCGAACACATTCCTGTTTCTCTGCCCATTAGATCAGCTGTGCAGCTCTCCGCTCGGCAGGATGGATGATGAAGCATTGCAGACACCTTAAAAGATCTATATCAAGGACCACTCAGCGTCTGGGTTGATGGATCTCTGCTGTGGCATGAGACCAGTCAGTCCTCTCTGTTTCCCCTGAAAATATGTTACAAATTTGTGAGAAGTTAATGCTAAACAGACCATTGATATCTGGTTTTGCATTCTTTCCCCCGGCTGTTTGCTTCTTGCACAACCCTGCGTGTTAAGTTGAGTAATATGTCGATGCCTTTGAGCTACTCACAGACTTCCTATTGAATTGCCGCCTACTGCTCTGTGTTTTTTGTTGCTTACTTTGTAATTGGTAATGTGATCCAAATATTTATTTTCTTATTTTTCTTCACTTGTTTCAAAAAAACAATGCCACTATGATCATGTATTTTGCGCAGAATCAAACCTCATTGATAAAAGAGTAGATTTTTTGTTCACCCACTTCAACAGATCCTATCAGCCAGCAGCCTGAATTCTCACCCACAGTGCTGCAGCAGGGTTTTTTCCTTCAACAGCGTCTCCATGTGCATTTTAACAGGCCTAAGGAACAATGTTGGCCTTGTGAGGGCTTTCCATGCGTTTTCTGTTAAGGACGTGGCATTTGAGAGAAACAGATTCCTTTGAGTGCTTCACAATGGCAGCGGATTTTTTGTGTCAAAATGTGGGCAAAGTGGGCTCGGGTTCATTTTTTAGAGTTATAAGGAAAAAAACATACTCGCTCAGATTAAATTTACTGTTGACATGTATGCGTTTGGCTGCTTCCCCTCCCCTTGCAGAAGTTATGCGTTGTGTGTTTCCTGAAGTGTGTATGTGTGCATGTGTGTGGTGGAGGGGGGGCGGTGGAAGGCAGTGTAGCGGCTGTAAGCTGTGGACAGATCAGTGCTCCGTCCTATCTGCTGTGTATAGCTGACATTCTGGCTCAATGGGCCATTTCAACACCTCGACACTCTATCCACACGGGACGGCAGACAGAGCTGCAGGCCCCTTTCTCTGTCTATCTGGCATCCAATCTATCTCTACCTTTTTTTCTTTGTCTAGACAGACAAATGAGCTTTTTTGTTTCCTGTCAAACACTTTCTTTTTATACAGTATTTTGAAGTACAGCTGTTTAATCTTTGACCATATCTGGTAAAAACCCAGTCAGGAAATTCCTCGTAACTTAACAGGAATGAGTCCAGTCATACTGAAACACAGAGACACCGAGAATACAAAAGGTTGTTTTTAAGGAAACCTGTGACCAATAAGGAAAATTAGGATAAAAACTATGTGTTGCATAATTTAGACTACAGTGAAAGTATGCTTAAAAAGCTCAAAAGGTTCTGCAAATGCATGTCCAAGGTTTATTAGCTCTACATGAACTAACCTTATCTAAACAAATAAGTCTGAACAGGAGCTATTATTAACAGTTTAATAACAATAATCATCAGAGAATGTTGCACTACTTAGCTTAAAAGCCACAATTATAATTTTTTTCATTAACAATTAATCTAATGAGGGCGCCGGTTTAGCTGATCGGTTGCGCAGGCGTCCCATGTACGGAGGCTTGGTCCTCAATGCGGCAGTCGCGAGTTCGACTCCGGCTCCGACCCTTTGCCGCGTGTCACTACCCCCTCTCTCTCTGTCTCCCCTTTCATATCTGTCCTGTCAAATAAAGGCCATAAAAACCCGAAAAATCTAATTAAATATCTTTTAAAAAAAAAAACAGTTAATCTAATGACTAACATGAATGAGGCAGTCACCACCTGACCGCAGTTTCCCTCAGTTTTGCCGAGCATTTTAGTCTCTTTTAGCTTTGTTTTATGACCTACCAACTTACTGTTTTGGTTCTCAGTGCTCTCTTTTAAGCTGTAAATTCTTGATAAAGCCAGCAAAAAACAGCAAACAAACGAAGATAGTGTCTCACTGGCACATTTAACCACAACTATAAGGAGAGTAAATATGAGACTGACAGTCATCAAAAGGCCAAAAACGCAACATCAAACGAAATGTAGAGTTGCTGCTTATCTATTTTAATAAGCTGCTGTTTGGTACAGCAGTTTTACACACAGTATTAACTACTTAAGGTGATTGTATGTTGGTTTTGTGTTTTCAGGCTAACGTACAAAAAATGAGAAATAAAAGCTAACTTGGCTTCTTTGGATAGATTAAATAAGACATAAAGAGTCCACAAGCAGCGCCATGTTCGTATATCTAGAGAGACATATTGAGAAATGAAAAGACGCTTTGACGCTGGTCTATCATTTTTCTTTCTAGATTAAAAAACAACATTAACTTAGTCCCATTTCATTTTTTAATTTCTCAGCTATGCGCTGAATGGATGGCCTAAAGGAAATACAACCACAGATGTCAGTCAAAATCCCTCAGAACTGCTTACTTTATTCCACATGAATGCCCCAGCGGAGGGATTTTCCACTGAGCTGTACAAAACAATAAGACAATGCACTGAGTTTCAGGCAGCTCGGGTGACCACATACAAATATTTGTGATACATTTCATTTGATGTTTCTATTAACAATAACTTTACTTTACCATGTATTATCTGCTCTAAACCAGTGAAAACAATGCCTGGCTTACCCGCAATATAATAAAGCGTGAAACACCCATTAGTCGTTTTTATCAGAAGTGAATAATAGATGGATATCAGTAAGAGCTGATGGAGGCCAGGGGAAAGACAGAGGCGAAGAGACTGAGAGGGAATGCCCTTTTGCCTGCACCCCACTCTTTTTATAACTCGGCGCGGGTTCACGGAGGCTGGCTCCTGCATGGCTGCCAACGGCATTCGGTTACCTAGAAGAATTTGATGTGTGTAAGCTTACATCAGGGGCCACTGGCTGCAAGTATATGACTGAGTGCAATGTGATGTTGTGGCAGCGAGTGTCACCTTGACTGGCAGCAGGGTGTCAGAGGGTACAGTTTTTGGGGGAACTTGGATTAAAGCAGTTATGTTGGCTACTAAAATGATGATTGAGTTGCTGTCAGTTCTGTAGATGAGTGTTTATTTTTTTCTTGATTTTCTGTTTTTCCTGTAAATGTGGAGCAGAGAGAGCTTATCAAAAGTGTAAAATCTTCTTATCTTGAAGCCAAATAGCTGTTTATTTTTCCCTCTCAGCAGCACAATTTGTAAATGCAATAAACTAACCTTTATAAAATTAAAATGTGTTAGCACATAGCTACCTGTTTATTCCTTTAGCAGACATGCAGCATCACCAGCGCTCATTTGGAGTTATTTCCAATAGTCTGATCTGACTCCTGTTGGCTTATTTGCATCATCTGATGTCTTGTGTTTCTTACCCAGCAGGACTCTGTTGTTGCATTGCATAGAGAATCCCATCTCAGTTATTTTAATGTGAACAACAGTGTCTTAAGAAATGATAGCCTGACTCTGACAATCAACGTGATGCTGTAATAGTGATTTTTAGGATGAGTGGGATAGAAGAGCATGTTGACAGTCTGTGACAGTATGACTCTGTAAAGGTTGACAGCTGGACGCAGTGCTGGTGGTCCGAGCAGGGCTCAGGTTCTTTACTGCTAACGACCTCTTGCAAAGTCAGCTAACACCCTCTGCCCACACACCAACGTCACTTTACCTTCACACACCCCTAATGACCATCAATCTCCTCATCTGAGGCACCGACAACCAGTAAAAGAACCAACAAATCCATTTGTATGATGTCTTCACTGCTACCCTGTCCCTCCATTTATGCTTTTCACCTCTTCTTTCACCCCTCACTCACTCGTTCATGGCAAACATTTCTTTTCTCTCACTCACTGCTTCTCTAATTTGCCCCTGTGTGTATTACGGGAATCCACTGCATGGCTTCAGTGAAACCGAATCCTCAGAATGGGAGTGGAAGAGTGAGCAGAGTGCTGGAGGGAGGTCACACAGGTTTATGGTCATTCACAGTGGAGCCCACCTACCAGCCCGACTCCAGCACTGATCAAACAGACGGAGACGTACTGTGATCATGTGCCTTGAGGTGCTTTTCTCATCCGATGTCCTCTGACAAGTTCTGAAGTTATGTAAGCATCACAACTCCGGTGCAGCAAGAGCTCCACCGTCCATTGCGACCCCTGAGCCCACCTCAGTCTTGTGACTGCGGGGTCCAGGATGGTGGAGGGCATTTAAGCCATGCCTGGAAGGTGACTCCTGGTGCCAGTGTTGGGTTTCAGGCTCGACCTACAAAGTGAGAAGCAGAGGCCACGGCTGTCAGGGCAGCGAGAGAGATACAGAATAAAAAACTATAGAGACGGTAAGCGAGAGAGACAGACAGAGAGAGAGAGAAGGGAAAGAAAGGGGAGAAAGAGAGAGAAACACCAGCTTCATAAACACCACTGCCGCTGCTATGCATGCTGGGCATGAATGTGTTTCACCCGAGAGTTTGAGTCCTCACCACTACTGACAGCCCACAAACCCAAACACTGAGGGAACGCTTCATTTTTTGGAACCATGATGGTTTCTGGCATGAAAATCTGAGATTTTTGCAAAGTTCAATTTGGTACAAAACTTGTTATTAAATATTGGCTCTGGGCAAACATTTCACCACACAAACTTGGGATAGGCGGCTGTTGGGGTAATGTCTTAACCGTTTGCACTTGGTTGTCTAACTGGCACCTTTATCCCCAGCAATCACATTATGCTACTGAATGTGAGATAAAGTTGTTTTATTAGAAAACTCTCGATAAATGATAAACCCTGCCGTAATCAGCACGGATGGAAACAGATATGCATGTCATCAAAGATTTATAGTCTGCTGTGAAGCTTTCAGATCTGCTCCGTATCAAAAGCGATAATAATAAAGATCATAAATCTGAGTCCCAACAGGTAGATTTAAACACTTGAAGTAAATCCACTCCCAGCCACCACACAGGAATGATAGGAATGAATATCGCACCCACACTGTCTATTGTCATTCTGGGAAGCTGGTGTGGGAGTGACTCGTCTGAGAGAGAGGAGACTTGTACAGAATGTCTTGTGCAAATAGTAGAAATAAGCAGTAATATCTTCTTATTTTAAGTTAGGATGTGTTAGTCCTTTACTTGTGGGTTCAGTTGAAAATGAACGAATGTGGCAGTTGAACTGATAGTTGTCGACATGTTTCACCAGAAATCCATAATTTCATAAAAAGGAGGAAAAAACACACCCCTGTCTGCTGTGGCCTAGAATAGTATGCGCTCCTATTAGGATTCATGTATGTACTGTATGTGCTGATGTATGCGTGTAGCATCTAAACCATCAGTCATATGCTGCACGTGCTCATAATGTGTATACCATTTGAATTGTGTTTGCACCGAACAAATTAATCACAGCTTTGGTTTCCACTTGCAGACACAGAACGTTCTGCTCTTATGTGTCTAGACGGCGGACAGCAGTAGATGTATTAGTCACATGTACCATTTATAAACGGCCAAGAGAAAGAGACGGAGACATGATAGCGTGATACAACACTGTCGTGGTGTTTGATGACAGATTACATGGCAAAGCTCTGTCTCCTCCCTTCATTCCCCTCTATATGTTTGTTGCTGGGCCTCCCCGGTAGCTGCCAGTTCAAATGTGCTAAACTTAACTCCCTGCCTGCCATGAATTTTGAACATGTATTACCACACCCTTCCTTGTCAGTGCTGCTGCCGCCTTCTTAAACACATGTATTCCTTTGTGTGCAGCCAAACCAAAGCAGCAGGCTCTAACTGACTGCTGGGAGGCATGAGAAGCACAAGAAATAAGAATGAAACATCATGTCTGTCAAATGTTCGACACAAGCAAAAACTGAAAATGTCCTGGAGCTGTACCAGCTATAGGGCCATGGGCAGCGTCCAAACATACGGTGTATTGTTATGGAAGGACAGCAGGCTGCTGTTTGCTCTGAGAAAACAGGGAGAACTGTGTTTACAGAAGATAAATCACGCTCGATCAGATTTCCACAGCTTCTTGAAATATGAAACACTGTGTGATTGTGCTTGTCTGTCTTTTTCAGTGCGGTGGTGTGTGTGTGTGTGTGTGTGTGTGTGTGTGTGTGTGATTTTGTGTCAGAGAGGCAAAGGCGAAAGTCGGAGTGAGGGTGTGTTTACATATCCCAAAGTTCTTATCAACAGTGTCGACAGAGAGTGAAACCTGATTTCACCTTGACTTTGAAACTGCAAGGGGCAGGCCTGTTATAACGAACCCCCACTTAACGCATGCACACACACATGCACGCACACACACACACACACACACATACACACACTCACTTCCACAGTAATGTACATATTTCTGGCATTTGTGGGATATTTTCTTTTAAGATGAGGATCCAACACTCAAATTGTCTGTGTGTCTCACAAACAAATCAAATCATCCCCAGTGGGTCCAGATGACTCCCATTGATCTTCAGTGAGTTTTCTGAGAACGCCATATTTCCCCTGCTTTAAACCACTATCTGTACTCCTTCATGGATGAATAACATATCAGATGCAAAAATAAGATTCACCAACAGTTGTGTGGTTTTGATCCAGTTCAACATTTTGATTTTTTTTATGAGATCACTCTGCAATCAAGAAGATTGCCATTGTCTAAATGAAAGGGATCAAGATGTTCTGCTGAATCTTGTAGTTAAATGACTTGATTAGAGGGAGTTTGTAAGAGTTTACTTACAGTTTAGATCATGGATAGATCCTTTCTCATGCTGAAACTGGTGCGTCTAACATTGTTGGCAGCAGCAGCATGTTTTCAATAAGTAGAAGAAGAAGGAGACAAAGGGAAAGGCACCACCCACAGAAACTCAGACTTCATCCTGAGAACAGAAGTCTATAGCCTTTGTGGAGGCAGTAAGGCTGCAGTTAGGCTTAGCAGTGCTGTTAGCTTAATGCTAACATCAGGCTTCTGATATGGTTGCAACGACAATTCATAAATGCAGATGTTATGCAGGATTAGCACTAAGCAAAACATAAAGCAGAAGCTGATGGTGATGTTATTAGTTTTGTGAGTTTTAAGTCAGATATTTGCATTTAAAAAAATGAGACTTTCATGTGATGACAAAGGCAGAGACCAAGAAAGTTCTAACAATTTTCCTGTGAGTGCAAGAATTTGTTGACCGATTTTAATCCAAATCCAACTGTTGTTGAGATACAATATTTCACTGAGACCTAAAACAGTCAGCTGGTTTGTGATCTAAATAAAAAGCCAGAGGGTTAAAAAGTCAGTGGATGTTATTTATTTAATTTTGTCTGTGGATTATGAGCGTCTCTACAAAATTTGGTGCCAATCTATCAAGCAATGGCTGCAGTGTTTTGCTGGATAACTCATAAACTTGACCTGCTGGTGGCAGTAAAGGAAAACTCAAATTTAACGGTAAACCACAAAATGTTTTTTTTTTTTTTAGATTTCTCACTCAAAATCCAAAAACTGTCAACATCACTGTGACACACGAGGAAATGTCAGAAGATCTTTTCCTCTGGCGAACAGTGAATTTTCCATTCAACATTTTACTGCAGTGCATCCAGCACTGGACCAAAGTGGATTTGGCCTATAATTGCAGGTGTAGCAAAAAATCATTTTCAAACCTGTCTGAGACAGCACAGTGGTGCCCACACTGACTGCCTAGTACCAAATTATATCAAACTCTCAGAATACCATATTTAATAATGCCCTCGTGTTACTGCCAGGCTTTGAGTTGTAGTTCCTATTCAGAGTGCTGATCTGAGTCATTACATTCTCAGCACAGGCAGGTAATCAGACAGACAGGCCAGTCTGAATGGAGGTGGTAAAATCGGACCTAATTTGTACCCTTAAATGTGTTTTTACTTCTGGGAAACAAAATGTCAGCAGTAATTAACTTTGACTGGTGTGAAGATATATCGCTGGAGCTTGTGGGCGGTAAGAAATCAAGTGCTGATGACAGTCGTGTAGTCGACCAAGACTTAGTGCTTTTCTGGGAATCTGAGCCCTTTATTAGGTTGGAAAAAAGCCACTGTGCTTCCAGTGAAGTCGTCTTCATGTTTCTCTGTCAACACCAGCTCGTCCGGTCCAACGGTGAGAGCGGACGTCCGGTGGGCCGGTGAGGCCGTGGTCACCCCGAGGCTTGGTTACATGTCTTCCAACCCTGAGCAGAAGCTGTGGTACCTGGAGGCTCCTGTAATGTTATTCTCTTGTAGTGGGAGAGAAAGAAATAGTTTGCAATACGTAGAAAGATCGAGAAAGAAGCAGCTGTGCAAACATGGATTCCAGCAGGTCTGCAGCAGATGGGGTGTGAGTGTTCGAACGTCTGCAGAGCAGTGAAAGAGGCTTTCTCTCTGCTACCTGACGCTCGCTGGTTAGCTCATGTGTTGCTCCAGACTGCTGATTTAATCTAAACTTTACAATATGGGAATATTTGCCATGTTCTGAGAACTGGCTGATAGAAATTCTCCAGGTTTTTTTTTTCCACATTGCAAAGATCTCAGAGGGAGCTTGATCATTTCCATTTAACACGGTTGGATTTAATAATTGGAATATGAAGTAAAGGTCAGAGGAAAGGAAGAGTGCACATTGCAGTGGATTTACGAAAATTATCCCTACAGTCTCTATATCGATCAGGATGAGTCATGCAGGTGCAGGAAAAATGGCAAGAAAATAAAAAGGCTTACTCCAGCATCATTTTCCTCCTGCCAGAAAAACTGGGAGCACCAAAGTGCACATATTTCTTTAATAATTTCCATGCGTCTCACAGGGATAGAGAAAATTGCTGTCATAAGTGGTAAACAGACATATGCTGCTCCATCCACGTTGAGTAAACACAGAGAAAACTCAGACCCTTTTTTTGTTTACGCTGCTCTTCCAGTCGCCAAACAAATACAGCAAATACGTCTTAATCAAAACATTGTGAAAGTGCTGCCTGCTTGTTTAACTTGAGCAGTAATTCCATTTAAACATGTGACAGTAAGTAATGTATAGCATCTCTGTGTCCTTTAATTCCCCCAACCCACACAAACTTTCCTCTTTCTCCATTTCACTTTTCCTCTTTCAGCCTCTCATCTGTGCAGCCTCTCATTCTCCTCCCGGGCACAGCCATTAATTAGCACTCGCTTATAGGAAACAGATGACTTCTAATAAATTAGGGTCATGTTTTGAATTGCTTTAATACTTCCATTCCAGTTCCTGAGCACCAGCATGAAAGCATTCCTCTGCCAGTTCAACCCAACGGCCAAAATTCAGTGAGATCTGAGAGTGGCAGGACAGCTGGGGCAGGAGCTGTGGACACACACACACACACACACACACACATACACACCACAGCTCTCCATTGCTTTTCTTTTTCTCAGACGCAGCCTCTTGTTTTGGTAGCCAGGCAGGCTGATTCATTACTCCAGAGCCCACGTTTACCATAATCAGCGCTTCTATCTGGGGCAGCTTCTCATAACCGTTTCAGCGCTCAAGATTAAGCCCAGGCCCGTTTGCCATATCTTACCTTACCCCAGCTTTCCCCTGGAGTCAACTCCTTCCAGACTTTTTGTGGTTTCATCTCAAGTTCTCCACTTCAGGGAGATTTTCCTGATTAGTGTCACAGAGCTCAGTGAATGAAATGGCAGGGGGGGGGGGGGGGGGGGGGGGGGGGGGGGGG
>JAPZDY010000022.1:25192861-25212646 GCA_029783645.1 Ctenochaetus hawaiiensis | reverse complement strand
CTCTCTGTTCAGGACAGAGGCAGCGGTGCCAGCCTGCCAACAGTGGAAGTGGGTCAGTGCTCAGTCATACAGTGGCTGTAACACATACATCACACGTGCACCTGTACAAACATACAGAGGGAGGGAAAGCAGAGCAGAGCTGGAGTGGCGTCACCTTCCAAAACTCAAGTTTAAGATGTTATAGTGGGCCACTTTTTGCACAAAAAATTCTCTGTATTCAGGTTTTTTTTCTGTTTCTGAGCTTTAGCCATAGCTGCTGATTACAAAAAGACAGATTCCAAGCACTTTACGTTTAGATAAGCTGACCGATGTACTTACGACATACATGACAGGATGTGACTGCTACATGAGCAAAGCACAGACTGTTTTAAAAGTTGTTGGTGCAGTGTACGGTAACTGCTGTTTGTCTGAATCAGAACAGGGACTCTTTCCTGCAACAAAGCCAACACCGCAGAGCCAATATATTTTACAGCTTTTATTGCATCCAACACTTGATGTTCTCAGCTGTAGCTCTTTTATAGCTCAGTGCCTATAGCTTTCTGTGACTCAGCAATATACCAACTCAGATGAATGCGGACTAACCAGTGCCAAAGCCTGTGTGGTTTTGTGAGTGTTCAGACCTGTCTGGAAGGAGAAGAGTGTTTTTTTTTTTTAATGCATCAAAGGTGTCTACATTAATGGATGCAGAGGATTTCTCAGAGCACGAGGCTTGTGTTGCAGCCAATAAGAGATGGAAAGCTTGCTTCTAATCTACTCTTTTTTATTCTAGACTGAGAAAGAGTGGAGAAAAAGTAAATATGACGATTAAAACTAGTTTCACGAAAAATCAAATGCCTCTAACTTGCTTTTTAAAGCATTTAAAGAGCCAACATGGGAGGAAATCTGAGTAGCTGCTTTGTAAGCCTAAGACTGTGTGCCAGTGTCTTGTTTGGCACAAGTTTGTTGAAATTTAACAACTTTATCTCAGCGTGTAAATGTTTTACAGGTTTTCTCACATTGTCTGAAAACTTGTGATCTCAAATGTGAAAAGGTGGCTGTCCCACTGTCTCTCCCCCACGTCTGTCTCTCTTACTCTCAAGGCATGGACTGTCATGTACGACCTCAAGTAAACAGTGTCTTCAAAGTTTTGCTCCTTTAATGTATAAATAAATCGCTGCAGGCCTGTAAACTTTTAACAGCTGTTTTGTTGCTCATTTGCACTTTCCTGCATGGCTCATGTTTAGAGTGGAAAATGTCCCTGACAGCTCGCCTGTTATGAGTCTACTAGTTCCTGTAAAACATTTCTTTATTTCTGTGGGATTTTTTTTCCAGTGCTCGGACGTATAGACCAGACTCAACATCTCTGTTCACTGAGGGAAACTTGTAAAGACAGACTCCTGTAAAGTGGTTCATTAAAGGAGTTAACAACTGTTAGTCGATTTAGGAGCTTTTATTTAAGACATACAGATCATTATGTTGCATCAACACATAGGGTGCACCTCGTAATACAACAAATCCCAGTACAGTTTGCATGCTAGTTAGGGAGTTAAAAGAGAATACGAGCAATCAAATATGTTTACATCCAAAAAAAGTCTGAGCATAACTTTCTTTGTTTTGTGTGAGTTATTTAACTCCTAATTATAGCTTTTAAATGATGATAGTTTTATAGAGTTACCAGAAAACCTACAAAAAATCAGAGAAAGCCTCAGTTGTGGTTGTTCACCTGAACAAACAGCTGCTGAATACACAAGTTGCTGTTGGATATTTACTTCCCCTCCCCAGTTTTTTAAGTGAAAAGTAAATATCACTTTTCGGGACACCTGAAAACATTCCAGGGCAGGCAGACCTCAATCCAGAATCTATTCACCGCAAAGATAAACTTACCATATGTAGATCTAAATGTGCTGGACGTGCCAGCTGAACACACACATCACATCACCCTCAAATTCACAGCTTGTGTACCTTCACAGGTCTTAAACGGTGTCCTGCTGAAGCCTTATTTGTCAAAAAATATTGGAACGAGTTTGTGGTGTGTGAACTGGTGAAATATTGCTGTTCCTGTTGGTAGCCGCAGCCTCTCATTTTCAGTGCAGTAATAAGCGAGTTTACCTGCGGTAATCATCGGCGCTGCGTCTGCACGGCTGCAGCAGATGTGTCCTCTCCGCCCCTGCTGCTTCAGAGCAGACAGACGAACGGTGGGAAAGATGGAAACATGTCTGAAGAGAAGAAATCTGTCTTTTAAATAAAGCCTCCCCTGTTCAGACATAAGATATCCACTGTATTTTAAATACTTGAAATCAAGTGCAACATATCAATGGAAAAAGTTTAAAGATTATTTAATTTGATAATAATTATCAAACTTATTTTATTATAGATTGTTACACATTTCTACATGTATATTTTTTATATTACTAAGGTATTTCGAGTTAAACAAAATCTCCAAAAAGTAGTTGCTTAGTTTCTAAAACTAGCGGCACCTCAGATTAATTGTATAGTATCTAAAAATAATGACATAGTATCTTAAAATAAAAATTTAGTTTATGTGTAGTTTTGTGCTGATAACTTTTTTTTCTTGGCAAGCTGCATTAGGTGCACTGACTCTGAAGTCTCTGCTGGTGCCTGTAAAATCATGATGGCAAGACTTCAGGGCTCCATAATGTAAACAGAGCGAGGCTAGTTGTTTCCCATGCTTCCGGTCTTTGTGCTAAGCTAAGCTATTTGCCTCCTGGCTTCAGCATCTTTTCCTCAAAAAGTCAAACTAGTAGTTCAGTGTTTTCAAGCTGTCAGCTATCAGTTAATCTTAAACTTGAGCGCTATCCCAGAGCTCTGAGGCTTGCTCCTTACATTGTGGTTGAGTAGTTTACACCTTCCCCGTCCCGTTGTGGCCAGACTGCGCGGTTTCTGTTTATTTATGAATGGGAAATGCAGGAATATATGTGAGCTGAATTAGAGAGTCAGAGGCCCTGAGAGCCACTTGAAGCCCACCGACAGCAGAACCAACGGGGCCACAGAAACCCTTCGTTACACCGCAGCTTTATTTATAGCCAACATTCTTCTACTCAACAAAGAAGTCATTCAGGTTCATCCAGAAGCAAATTTTTCTTGGTGAGTTATCAAAATAAATCATGGCATTTATTTACAGTTTTGCTCCTATGAAGCAGTGCCTTTGTCGTGTGCAGTGGGTGGACAGTGAATCTTCACTCAAACGTGATTATTGTCTGTGGGATTAAGAGGGAGACGGAGGTTTGGCCGAGAACCGCCTCTTCATTAAGTATCAGCTGAAAGAACAAACAGCGATCCTGCTCATTGGATATGACGGCTCCACTTCTTCAACAACATTCGAACATTCTTCAGTGGCATTAGAAAATATTTGGAGAGGGAGGGAGGAGAGAAACCCAAGACATAAACACGTGGGGCCGGGAGAGCTAACAGGCACAGGAGGACAACCTGCCAACAGGCGCTGTGGCTTCCAGGAATGTGCACAACCACACCGCCTCTTTCACCCTCAGTGCCGAGCATCATCTGTGCTCCCGTTTGTCTTTCAGTCTGTCTCACCTGCAACCTGCAGACACTTAAAAGCTGAAACTGATACTTTTTACTGGAAAAATGCTGTTTGCATTCATATTGTGCCAACGTTTGCTGCTTTTTGACAGAAAGTTTTGCAGGAATCATTTGACATCTTGGAAATTGTTAACTTTATTGCCAAGAGTAAACTGAGAAGATTGATATCACTCTTATATAGTGTGGTTGGCTAAATATAAACCAAGAGCCAGCAGCTGGTTAATGCTTAGCAAAAAGACAAGGAACCGAGGGGGAGGGACAAGTCTGGCTCTTTCCCAAGGTAACAAAATCCACCTATCAGCACCTCAAAAGCATCATTTTTTTTAGATTTTAGTTTGTGTTATTAATCTAAATCTATAAAGTAGATTTGTAAGTAACTTAGGTTTTCAAATAAATGTAGTTCAGTCAAGAGTATAATATCGTCTCCAAAATTAGCTGAAGTAGAAGTATAAAGTAGCAAAAAACAGAAATACTAAAGTAGAGTGCCAATACCTCAAAACTGTATCTAAGTGCAACAAATGTGCAAATAGATTCATTTACGTTCCACCACAGTATAGAGAGATACATAATAGGGAATTTAAAGTACTTACATTATAGTTGGTGTAGTAGGTAAGTCTTAAATAAAAAAAACATGCTAGTGAAAATCTTTTTAGCTATATGATACTCAAACAAACTCCCCCAAGTAACCATCTGAAATAAAGAAATGAAAATGATTTTGTAAATATACAAAATGTGCAAATCAAACTTTTGCTCCAGCCTCGTTCCCCTTGCCCCCTTTGCTACTTGTAGGTAATTATCATTTGGTGGGCAGAAGCTGTGATGGCAGTATGTTGTTGTTCCTGCCTCGTTCACTTCACCTTGACGGCTCACCAGCTGCTCGCTCAGCAGCCGGTCGACAGCACAGACAGCAGCTTAGTTTACACAAACCCCCAATGCCAATTTCTCCCTCCATTAAGTTTGTGTAATTTATTTCATGCATGTCACCCTCGTCAGTATAATTTCCTCCGTCACATGCTGCACCAGTAGACTTTTGGTCACAGTTTTAGACTTTGGTGGAGTGATTGGTGCTGTGCAGTCCACAGTTTGTCTCTCAGTGCTGCTTCACGCCATATGGTGTGTCCTGTTGTCCCTGCAGCATGTGGCAGCCCGACCTGTTTGGACTCAAGCTTCTCAGTATAATTCTGCACCAATGTCACTCAGCTAAAATCTTGTGTTGCATTTAATCCCTCACTGCAGAGAATTTATTGTGAAGGTGCAAGTCAGAACAATGTGTCATCTAATGTTTTGTTGATGTTATGGAAGCCTACGACTGTGAGCGCTGCCAAGTTCTTGATTCATTGAGAGCTCCATTCCTCCAGGAGCGCAAAACAAAACAGTCAGAGGACTGATTTATGTCAAGATGTGTTTATCAGTGATGTTGCTCCAGGAAAATAAGATGGTATTTTAAAAATGACAGCACATATGGAACTGTTGCAGGTGTCATGAGATTTAAAATCACTGTTTTAATTGTTGAAAATGCACAGAAAAATCAGAATTAAAACGTCCCGTATTATACATGGAAATGCAGCAGGTCATTCAAATTGTTTTCCTTGAATAATATGAACTCTAAATTTTTTTGGCAAGGTGTCATTCATGGTAATGAGTCTGAGTGAGTGGCAGATAAAGACTCTTTTCATTGCACACTCTGGGGCACTGGAGCAGGCCTGTCATAGAGTTTCAAGGCAGAGCTGTGCCCCTGCCTGAATGAAAATACAGCGTGGAAAGAATTTCCTGAAATGAAACTTAATCACTTTGCCACTAAACAGCAGAGTATGCACTGGAGGAATCCTCAGCGGAGTCTTGGTTTTGAGTAGCTTGTGAAAGCAGCTCTTGAAAATAATAGAACAGTAGCCTAACAATCACAGTGAAACCAAAAAAAAACATGCAGCAGCTCCATGAAAGGAAATGTTCTGTGGATCAAATGGTCACAGTCCACGATGTAATTGAAAAATGGACTGAATATTAGTTTTCCTCTTTACAATTATTCCATTTCTTTCATCTGAGACCTTGAAATGTTCTGACTTTTGTCACCAAGGAGCCTCAGAGTAGAAGAGAGACAGCCAAGGACTACAGTGGTGTTACTGAAGATGGTGTGGCAGCGGAGGCCATAATCCGTGGCTTTCCTGTGCCGACCAGTCTCACAGAGCCCAGCTGGTGTTGGGTTTCCATCCAGGCAGCTGGGCTTGGGTATTTTGTGGTCCTCTTCAGGCCTCTTTGAAAGAGGATAGTTAAGTAGAGTCCCTCCATGAGGCCCTGAGGACCCTGCCACTGCAGCCACTCTGAGCATGGACGTCAAAGGAGACAACAGGCCTGCAGAGAGCAGCTGGAAGACTCTGGGAGACCTGGCAACAGGTGAACACAGCACCAGTGTGAAGGAGAACGTCTGCCAACTGACTTGGAAGGACTTGAACCAGTGTGGGAACTCAGGATGTTGTCAATACGAGTGAAAGGTGTCTGACTGAAGCAGTGGGGAGAAATAAAAGACACTGTTTAAAAAGCAAATGTTTTCAGTTCAGGGAGTTCGCTCGGACAGGGTTGGGTGTGCCGAGCTTGTGAAGCAGCTCTCCTGCTGGGAGAGACACGAGGTTTGCTGAAGCTTTTCACTTACCCCAACAGAGGAAGTGGACAACTTTAGGAAGGGCTCTGACAATGTGTTGATTGGGCCTTTTCGTCAATCCGACTGATCTCGTGTTTCTTGATCTGGAAAGGCCTCAGGGTTGAAATGGTTTCCTTGTATTTTGTCTGGCCACACAGATGGTGGAAAATAACTCTGTAGTGGGTTTTGCTTGGCTCGGCAGCTCTGTTTTATTTGGAGTCCTGTGCTAAAGGATGAGTCGCCCAGTTTGACTGGAGCAGGCCCAAGGCCTTTGGAGATCACACAGGCACTAAAATCCATATGTGAGATGTGTAAACAGCAGCCAGAGTTTATTTACAGCATTTGATCCTTCAGCATGTACCCAGTTCTTGCTAGCTCCACACTCTGGGAAGAGGAGCTGAAGTCTAAAATACCTGGGAGGAATAGGGGGAAATAAGCACATTCAGTTGACACAAACTAAAGCAAGTTTTAAAAAAAATTCTCTCAATACAATCTAAGTATCCTTTACAACAATAAATTTAACAATATATTTTAATTTTTTGCAGATTTTGATATTAGATTAGATTTTGAGGCTTATCCCGACTGCCATCAGTTTCCTGCTGGAAGAAAGGAAGAGATCAACATTCTAGTAAATGTACTCACCCGCTCTCTTGCCAAGAGTTAGATGATAAGATTGATAACACTTTCATGCAAATATGCTGAGCATGAAGCTACAGCTGCCGGTTAGCTGAGCCTAGCATAAAGATGAGAAACAGGGGAAAAGAGCTAAGGTAACAAAACCCACTTAGTTATTAGATATTTATTTTTTTCTTTGGATTAAATAAACAATATATATAATGTTTTTTAGTCATCTTTAAAGGCTCTGTTAGCCGGCTGTGTTATCTTGTGCTAATGTTGGCCTTAAGCTAACCCACTGCAGGTTATAGCTGTATATTTACTGGACGGATATTAGCGTGGAATCAATCTTCTTGTCTAACTCTCAGCAAGAAAGTTAATAAGTGTACTTCACAAAATGTCAGATTACTCTTGAGGTGTTGGGAACATGTTTAGTGGGTCCCTGGTGAGCATTTTGACTTTTTCAGCTCCGAAAAAGGGTGAAGGAGTGCAAGAGTTTAATGCTGGGTTCTTTGCTGCTGGGTGAACTTCCATCTCTCACAGGGTTAAACTGAGAGTGCTCAGACCCCCAGCAGAAAAAAAAAACAAATTCCAGTACCCTCAGTATAGTTTTAAATGAAGCATAACAGACAGCATTGCTCTGCGAAAGCCACGGCATTGCTTTTCACAGGAGTCACAGTAATATTACACAGGTCTCATGTTTATGTATAAATTCCTCTCTGCAAGGCCACAGACACAAGGACCTTCTGAGCACAGGCCAAGCATTAACAAGTGTCTTAGAGCTTCTTTAACCTTTTCATGGAGCACTTTTAATATGAAAGTATGAAAATTAAGTCCACTCATTCATCATTTGGCAGTGCTGGTGGCTAAAGTTTCATGGATTACATTTCAGGCACACTCTGCTTTTGAACACACAGTGTTCAGTGACTCCTTTTTTATACACTGAACCAGAGGTTTAAGATGGATTAACTTGGGCATTTGAAATGAAGAAGTCAGCAGAACGCTCATCCTTATTGTGACTAGACACCAGGAAAAAAATATTTCTATTGAAAACAGGGAAAACCTACAACCAGTCTCTTATTTCTCTGAAAAAGCAGAGATTGTTGAGCTGTATCGCAGAGCAGTGATTGTGGTGGTGCACAGCGGATGGCTGAGGTGGTTGAAATAGGAGCCAGGAGGATTTTATGACTGCTCTGAATCCAGGACAGGCATGTCTGCTTCTGCTTCTCTTCTGGTTGTCGACCAAAGTGTGATAATTCAAGAAGAGAGTGTGAGCCACAAACCACTGGAGGGTTTGCACATAACTTTACCACACAAGTTAGCCTTAAGGATGAATTTGTTTAGAATAATACTGCACTTATGGCAATATAGAGAAACACTTAAACTTGAATTCATTGCACCTGAACATTCACTTGAACAGCTACTTTAAACAAATAAAGTTAGATGAAGCTTAAAGTCCCCCTCCACTCAATGTTTTTCTTATGTTTATGTTCCTTAAAATGTCAGACCTTAACTGTACTGACTTGTTTCCGTTCAAAGCTCATCACTAGAGGTGTTTTCTCATTCCTCTACTGAAGAGGCTGCTGTCTGTGCACTTCCTGAAAATCTTCATTTTATACCCTGACAAACTTGATTGGGAACATCTCAAATTCAAAAGCCAATCATAGGCAAAGAAACCTGAAACTTCAAGAGCAAAAGTAGATGTGTTTGTACAAATCGTGAGAGTTAGCATTAGAACAACTGCCAATGCTTTGTCACAGGCTAGCAAGCCAACAAACAGCATAAGTAAAAGATGCTAAATACTCTTAGCACTCTGAAATGTCTGCTATTTTTTGATTTTGGTGCTTGACAGACCTTTCATTTGAGTCTCATAACTGTTTATGCTTCAGCCTGAGCTTTAAACATGAAGCTCGTACTTTTGTTTTTGTCTAATGCTTGCTGACATGCTGTATATGTGTGTTATAGTTTTTTGTCCGATTGATTTAGTTCTGTTCTCTCTTGGTGCAGTTGTGACTCTTGTAAAACGCCACATCGAATATTAAAAATCTATCATTTATATTGTTCATGCCCCTTTTATTAAAGGAGATTAATCAATCACAGAAGCACACTTGTTGTAAACACTTCTTGTTTTTCATGTCATATGAACTTTAAGCTGTCACTTCACAAACAACTGAGCTTCTGAAATAAAACAGAAATGAGATGACGAATGAACTTGACTTAAAATGCTCCTGCATTCTCTTAACTGTTATTTTAGTTGGCAAAATATCTCGACTTTCAGACAGAACACTCGGTGTGTATTCCCATAATTGCCTACCTTTGATTTGTCCTGTGAGCCCTCATGTTTTCGTTTTCATTAGCTCATTTAAACTGAGTTATGTGTCTTATCACAGCGTGTCGTGCACCAGTATGTGTGGGAGGATTACACCATGGCACACATTCTTTCTGCTCAAGCTGGCTGTGCGGGCACCTCAAGTTAAAGCCACTTCAAAGTCTGGTGTTAGTGCTCCATTAACCGATAGTAATTAAGGTGTCACTTTAAATGGCATTGAGTGCGCTGCTCTCCCTGGACTGTTAAAAACTGTGTTTAAAAAAGAAAAGTTGCATAGAAAAAGCATGGTTTCCTGCAGTCCACCCTCATTAAGAGAATAAAGGCAGAGACGTTTTTGGCAGTGGCGGCGCAGTGATTCCATAGCAAGGCTTTCCATGTGGGCCCTATGTAACATGTTGGCTATAATTTCCTCTCTGTGTTCACCTACTATGTTTTGTCAGCTCGTAAATTTGTCACAAATTAATTGGGAGGTACAAAACTGTGTCAGAGAAGCTGATTGCTGTTGAAATAACCTTTACTTTAAGTGCTCCTTTCACATATTCTGGCCCCTTTTTTTGTCAAATGGCCTCATATAAAGTCCAGATGCTACTGGCATTCATACTGTAAATACTGTGCAAGGACTTGAAAGGATAAATACTTTCCATACCACACAAGCACAGAGCAAATCGAAATAGAAAAGTCTCTGGGTCCATTTAGCATTTGACAGAGGGAAGATGCAAATGTCTGTTATAGACTCAACATCTGTCCAAAACAAAAAGGGCCAAAAGACCACCACTTCTATTGTAAAGATGCGCAGTGTTTCTAGGATCCCAAGCTCTCTGCAAGGTACGATTTCTAAAATTTTCACATTAAATTTCCCAAAAATGCCTGGATCTTTATTTGTAGTTGACTTGTACTTTTCCATTATCCTGAATGTATCCAGAGACAAATCCCATGATGCCACATTGCCTCACCACGTCATCAAACGCCATCTTTTGTGTTTACTTTTTAGATAGAGGGACCTCTAGTGGCAAAAATTACATTTTAGCATTCAATTGACTGACTTCCTGCACAAAGTGTTATCCTGCTCAGTGTGCTGAGATCATGAAAATTGATTCATAATAAGGAAAAGTATATTCAAAAGCATTTACACTTCACAAAAAAAGCCACCATGTAAAATGACATTTACTATACAAAAGTGTTTTTTCTTAATTTATCATTTAGAAATATCTGGCAGGCCAAAATCTATCATGACAAAGGTCCATGGACCCACTTCAGGAGGACCTGGTTTAAAACATGATGAGCAGCCCCTTAAAAAAAGGTCATATCCTTGTGATGATGCTGAGTGTGAGCAAGCCTGTACGCTCACTGTCTATGCTGTCCAGAGATTATAGTTATTAAAAAATAATTTGCTGAGGACAAAATGTTGGCCAGTTGTATTTCACATTACGATACAGTATATTCAGTATTAAATGCGCCGTTTCGAGTTGAAATATGCTAATGTCATCGCGCTGTCAGCGGCTCACTTTGATGTTTTCACATAAATGACACATTCAGTTCAACAGTCGAGCGATTATAACTTTCTTTGGACAGACAAATAAAAAAAAAAAACTGGTCTCGGAAAATTAAATTAGGTTTTCAGAGTTTTAGAGGCGTTTTGCCTTGCCAACCTCAATATAATAACTGTAAAACTATTACAATCTGAGAAGTGTTGGTACTGGCAGCTTGTCAGAGCAGGGGCAGTAAAACACTGCCATCTGAGACTGGCTGCCATGTGCATACATTTCATTTCTAACTCCATGAATTTGACAGTGACCTGCATTAGCTGTCCGCAATCCTGCAACTGTACTGATGAGACACATTTGAGAGTGATGTTAATTAGCTTTTTGACACTCACTTATGTGTCCAGCATAGATGCATAGAAGTTGTAACAGGAGCTTGTTGGTGATTCATGTTACTTTTCCAGCAGTTTAACATGTGACGTTTTGGGCCCACGTCCAGCACCTTCACCGTCGACTGTATGCCAACACTTGGAACATTTTTGAGTGCATGGCTGTGCTTGAAAGAATGTGTTTCCTCACTTTCTTCATAAAACACAGAATCTGAATCTACAGACGCTCTCGGCTGTAAATCACAGAAACATTTATGAGGCCTGCCGGACTGTTAGCGGAAGTCCCACTGTGGCCACCTCAGGTGGGAGAGAAGCTTTGGTCAACCTGTATGAATGACATTTCACAGCTGGATCCTTCCCAGCACCAGATCGCCTGCAGGCAAAGGCCAAAACAATAATGACTGTAAGCTGGTTAGACTCACAGGAGGAGTCCAAAGTCAATCCAGCTTGTTTTATTTGGTTGATTTCTCACATTAAGCTTCTTTACTGCTGGTTATGATATATGGAGATCTCTAGCAGTGTGCAAGTAAAACGAATCCCAGGGAAGGTAGGGGTCTCTGCTGGGGAATTGTTTTTCACTTCACTTTTGCTTTTGTGAGGATTACTTACCTTCTCCTCAACTGGCTGCTTTCTGCAGGCAGCTGGGAAGTGTGCCAGAAACACTAAAAATAAGAAATGAGAAGAATTTAATCCCTATCACAAACATGCCACAGCGAGGGAGAGATTAAAGGCTGCTTCCAAAAAATAACACTTCTAGAGGTGGACAATAATTCCTTTTATTCCACTAGATATTTTCTTTTTACATGAAGAGGCTCTTTCTCAGGTTGGGAATGAAAACTGATGCTTTTGTTTTTGCTGTGTCTCATTTTTCGCAGTAGCTGTGTCACTGAGGGATTTCTCTCGCCAGAAATAATTTAAGGTGATATTTTGGGTCACTATATGAAAAGACTACTGTTTCCCAAGTTCTCATGCCTCAGACGCGGAAACTCAGAGTGCTGATATCACTTAAGATTAGATACAGTTTAATTATTTCCCTGGAAAAAGGCATTTATTATAACTCAGCAAATCAAGTGGAATACATACACTAAAATAAACATGAAGACAACAGTAAACTTAGTGTAGAAAATCTGTAGAAGTGAAGATTCCATTAGAATAAACTGTATTAGTATGTCAACCATCCAACCCATATAATATAATAAAAACAGGGTTGTTGAGGAGGACCACTTGGAAAAAACACTTTTGCTAACATCAAACTTACAAAATAGTGTAAAAACCAGTGACATTTAGAAACAATGCATTTTTTGTTGCCAAAATCATTTATTGCAGAGAAATCAGTGCTGGGCTAAGCCTACTGGTGTCTGCATGTTTCTCTCACTGAGGCAGCAGCAACACACCTGAACTTTGTGAATGCTCTTTGCTGCTGATGTCCTGACACAAAATGCTGGTCATCGGGTTCTGTTTGATGATGCTATTAGCTTATTAACTGCAGCCACTTCTCTTTGTCACTGACTTACACTACTATGTCAAGACTTATTAACTAATTTCTAAAAAAATATATTAAATTTTTCATGATGCATATATTTAACAGCTGATAGGCCTGTACTAACACTTGTTTGTCGTCAACCATTAAAGATGTAAACAAAGTTGTTGCTAATTCTACTAGTCACATATCCACTTGAATAGCTGCATTGAGTGCACAATAAAGTAACTAGTCTATTGCCGAACACCCACTCACAATTCTACCCAAAACATGCACATGCACAGTGAAAAACAGCTTTATGACAGTCATAGCTCTTATAGCTCCACATTGCAGCAGTATGCACCAGGAAACCCCAGGAAAACAAAGCTGTGGGCAAAAATTATTTGGATATGGTGCTGAAAGTCTCATCGTTTTATTGCTTAATATTTTTATGATGTTTTATTATAATTAAAAGAAGTTAAGAATAGACCCATGTTCGACGTTCCTTTATCTCTAATGACAAGAAACCAAAAGAAAAAGGAGAAAGTCTGATTATTGCCATGGATTTATTTTTAACATGCAAAAAATTCATGAAAATGTAAAAATGGAAGATTATCATGCAACATTAAGACACTGAACATTTTAAGATCAATTACTGTGAGTTTAAATAACAGGAACAGGAGTAAGTGAGCTGTTAACTGTAAAAGCCTTTAATTGCCACTGAAGGGCAACACTCCCCTCTGCTGTCCGCCAGCTGTACTCAACAACCCTCCACAAGCTTTCAACTATTTTCCCTAATTTACTTCATCCTGACACTTTGACACATGATGAACATTAAAACCTGACACTTAAACTCGGTCTTACACTTGTTTTATACAAATTTGCAGTAGTTATGCTGTAATCCGGCTTTGTCACTAGATGGCGTGCACGCGCCACTGAATAACAGGTGACAGATTCTGTTGCTATGGTGATGACGCTGGTGAATAAACGCTGAAGCAGGTCCCTGGCAACCGCTACTTAACATTTCATGTCATTTAAGGTAATTAAAACATGTTCTCTTCATCATAACGTTATATTTATTTAATGTAAGATCTTATTCGTGTTGCTAATGATTAATTAAATTATTAGAAGTAATCGTGTCCAATTGTCTTAACGCCAGATATAGCTTCGCCTGGTTTCCCATGATGCATCGCTTTATTTTGTCTAGTAGCTCAGGGAGATGATAGGGAACTGACAGAGCCTCCCTCCCCTCTCACCCGACCAAGGCGAGCCCTTGACAGCATCACCGAAATGCCCCGCAAGCCTGAACGCACTTAGCCGGCGTGGCTAGTCCGTCCAACGATAATTTACAGCCTTTTACAAGATATTCGACGGCCGCGTATTTTTAGCCGCAAGGTAAGCTCTCTACGAGATAATGTGCTGCTGTAGCCTCGTTAGCTGTCCAGCTAGGTTAGCACAATTAAAGCCTAATACGTACTTCCTCTGTACGGAGAGATTCTTTCATTCAAAGTCGTTTATAAAATGATGTCGATGTCACTTTGCTTACATACAGACGCTATACAGCTCGTTTGCGTGTAGCAACAGTCATTTAAAAATCGACATTTATCAAGCAGGTTGATGTCATTGACATTTTAATCCTTGGAATGAATTGGCTCGGAAGACTCTGAAATCGCTGAATTATATATCAGTAACATGTACCGGATTTGTTTTAACCTTGTACTTTTATTGAAATTTAGCCCTGATTGGTGGTTTCGAAACATGCCGAATTTACGAGGACACCTTCACAATTCCAAAACACATTGTTGACATTCTACGATTGGTACATTCAGTTTGTGTATAGGAGGGTTTTTATTTGGATGACGGATTGTGAAGGGAGTTTGGTGTGACGTTTTTCCCCATTCACTAAGAGAATAGCACGCAGCGGAGCTAGCTTGTTTGCGGTTCCTGAAACTGGACAGCTCCTCCCTGGACAGCAGCAGTTCACAACATTAGCTGCAAGGACAGCCTTTGTGATGACCGTAGGAAATGCAGTGATGGCATCCAACCGCACACCAGGTCATAAAACAGGGAGGGAAGTGAGGTGTTTTCGTTTTCACAAGCACCGCTCACCAGCACCGGGTTTACGGCCATTGACGTTTGGTTTAAAACTGATAAAGAAGGTCGTGTCCTGATTGATGTGGCTGTCTGAAGCTTGACGGTACCGTCTGTGTGGAGTAACGATCCTCAGGCGGCTCTGTGAGGACCAGCAGCGCTTTAATGTGAGATGTGGGTTTGGGGTGCTGTCCGCAATGCAGGTGCTGAAATTGAAAGTGCCGTGGCAAAGGAACAAGCCTGTCGGCTAACACGCAGCTACTAGTTAACCTGTGGTTGATTGTTTACTGTTGACTTGGAAGGCGTAGGTTTCCTTCAGTTAAACATAAAAGCGTGTGGATGAAGAAAAAATAATTATCATAAAGAGTCTTGATTTCATTTCACCCTAAAATACTCATGAATGGGCATCTGCAGTCAAAGAAACAGCTTCATATCTGATTGACCACTGGCTGCTTAGCTCTTGTTGTGGCTAAGGCTGGAAGCTACAAGCTAATGTTTCATGTTGCTGCAGTTCATTGATTATTTATGTTCTCTATATGGTGAAATGCTCTGGTGATGCTTATGTAAAAGGGGAAAAAACAAGACATCTCATTAAACTATCTTAGAACAGACATAGCTACTGATTTTTGTATTTCTCGTCTAATAGTTTCTTTAAATAATTTAGGTTTAAACTTTATCTTTCTTGAATTCACTGTAGTTGTGTTCTCTGATGTTCAGTTGTCACTTCCATGCTGTGATATGAACCATGTTTTGAAGTTGGCTGAGGTCATGTCTTAGCAAGTGGAAAGCTATCTTAGCTATTCTAGGAAAGAGCTGGGATGAGAGATATGCTTGCGGCGCAGAGTTTACCGGAAGGACTCCACATTACTCATCAATAATAGATTATCTCCTCAGCCTTTATGACACACACTGGCTCTATTTGTGATTACCACTCTGTGTTTTGGTTAGCACATGCTTTCCTCTACCCCTGTGTGTCATGACAAAAAAAAAAATGACACAACTGTTGAAATTGGGGAGTAAGTCCAGCGAGGTGTCATGGGATTTATTATTCATGTTAGTGAGCTGATGATGTAAGAGTGAGAAGCTCTGAGATGTTTTATTGAAGCACACTTATGTATGCAGGGAGAGGCTTTCTCTGCACTCAGGAGGCGTGTTGCAGGGATCAATTTGCTCTCAACTCTCAGCCCAGTACAGTTGTCTGATAGAGGGAGGAGATGGCAGGAAAGAGTGATTGTTTCTCTCTCTCTATGTGGCTCTGGAGACCAGGACGTCCAGTGAAGGGAGGAGGCAGGAAGGTGGGGCAACGCAGGGAGGGAAGAGGCCTGCTTAAGACTGTCAGCCTTCCTGCCACACCCAGTGTCATTGTGATGTCTATCAGTGAGCTCAGCTTGGATTTTTCTTTTGTTTTTGTTGTTGCTGACTATAAAATGGACACTTGAAGAAAATATTGTATAAAGCAGAAAGAGATGTCACTCCTGCCATCATCTGTGTTTATTTACATACCAAGTGAAGAGAAGCTGTTCACCTCTTCTAAGATATCACCTAAATTCCAGCTTTATTTTCTTCCCTATCTTCTGGGCTGAGGGAAACAGTGTGTCCTAATAAAATTACACACTTAGATTAGATTAGATTAGATTAGTGTATATTAGATTGGTGTCTGACTTTTAAAGGCCTGCACTGCTTACTCTCAGGTTCTTAATCAATGGCTTCATTTCAGTGATTGCCTGCTCATTACAGCAAAGAAAAACAGATTGTGTCTATTTATGGTTACTTAGCCTTTCTCTGCTACAGTCTCACCAGCCGTATCAACCACAATAGCGTAACAAATGTGCATCCCGACTTTTTCTTCTGAGCATGTTTGCTCTTTTTAATCAACAAACGGGGTTACAGTATTTTACACTTGTTCTTAAAGGCCTCTACTGTGAAAGAATTTGAAGGTATAATTCAATAATGATAAATTGGGTCTGTTATCTACAGCAGATTGACTTGGCCATTTAGCAGACAGAGCAAAGTTGGAGCACGTCCCAAAACACAGATGTTTATGGGGTGGAAAAGTGAGAATTTACTGACAGTCTGCCAGGTAGATTGACTTTTACGGTCTTCTCCTTCATGTTTCTCTTTTTGAATGGACTCAGACAGCATGTCCAGCTTTACAACCGTGGCGGTTAGTAACTGACTGACCAAGTAGCTTCTGATGGTGTCATGTCATTGGTCAGAGGGCCAGATGTTGGTGTTTCCACATTGGCTGTTGCTCTTTCAAAATTATTCAACAACACCTGTTTGACCATGCTCAAATCCACGCCTTAAGAATTCAGTTGTCCATGTTATGTAGAATTTCTCTTTCGCTGATTTTTATGTGTGGGTTTTGAGATGACAGAAATGCCATTGAAAAAAGATGATTATCATCAGTTTTTTGCCTTTATTCTGGTGCAGCGGCTGCAACATCTTCTTCCAACAGCTGTGCACTTGAAGCATAAGCGTTTCCGCCACCCTTTGGTTATCTTTCGCATCAAACATCTGATTTCTCACTGTATCAGACAAGCCTTGAGGAGCGTAAGAGATAAAACATCTCTCCATGCATTAAGACGTGTGAGGGAGACCGCACTGTTAAAACATCCCAAATAACAATAACAAAACAACTGGCAACACAATCAGTGCATATTTTCTCAAATCAAACATCTCAAGATATCAGTTGGAAAGTAAAGTGTTGTTTACTTTAATGCATTCATAACCTTCTTTATTTCACGGCTTAACAAAAAATATCCTGCAGCCGTTATAGAAAATTGCAGACGAGCTTTTATTTTCTGTGAAATCACATTGTAGAAACTGTTAACTGCTTCTGTGACAAACTGCACACCATCCAGCCATAAACCAGGTTTTAACTGAGTCTTGTTTTCTCTTTTTTTTGTTTTCTGTCATCTGTTTTTGTAGGTTGCGAGGCTGCTTTGTGTACATAATCAGCTATGGCATCCTCAAACGTAACATTGGAAAATCAGCTGCAAAGTGCACAGAAAAACCTGCTCTTCCTCCAGCAGGACCACGCCAACACGTTGAAGGGGCTTCACGCAGAGATCCGCAGATTACAGCAGCAATGCACAGGTGAGCACGCCTACAAGATGCCACCTGTGTTGTCTTGGTGCGTAAAACCAGCGAAGCAAACAGGAAGTGTCAGTGATGATCTCAGCATTCTTGAGTTCATCATTAGAATGGATATACAATACAGATAGATATTTTAGACGAATTGTAAACACGATCCTGTGGTGCCACTATTAAAGCTCTTAGAGTGTGATGACCTACTGGAAATGCACTCAAGCATTAGTAAGAACAATCTGCACTGTGGCGATGCAATACAGCAAAACCTTCATCGACGTGCTGCCAGTAATAGATCTAATCTTCCCAGGAAAACATGACGCTGCATGCTTCAGCCCTGTTTTCATGTATCCTTAGCTAACCCGTCACTGGGGCTGACGTTGGACTCTCACTGATCTTGTTAAACGTATACATGGCCATATGGAAAAGCACTCACAGGTTTCTCAACATGCACTGCTGCAATTCAGTCTCTGTGAGGAGCGTGCTGTTTGTTTGCTGCAATATCATGTGATGTAGATGTTTAACCCTCTTTCTTTTATCCCACAGACTTGACATACGAGCTCACTGTGAGAAGCTCAGATCCCTCAGGTAAGCCTCCATTATACTGTATAATAGACATGCACTTAAAGTTTTACCACTGACACTCATTGTCTAGCTTCATTAGCTACAGTCAATGTTAATTTGTTACAGAAATGTACAACTCGAATCCAGAAAAAAGATGCTAATCCTTTTTGACATTTACTTAATTGAAAACAGAAAGAAAGCAAGATGTTAAATGTTTCTACTCATCATCTTGATAGACTTTTATAAATATCTGCTTATTGTGAACTTGATGCAGCCACACATTTCAAAGTGGAATGCTCCAAAAACACCTGTTTGGATCATTCCACAGGTAAACAGGTTAGAGGAGCATGTCAGGGTGTGAAAGAAAAGACTCGGTTGTTCACATGCAGGGACGGAGGGAGATTCATCACTTTGTGAACATAATTGTATGAAAGATGATGCTACATTGGATCAGGAACATTTCGCAAAGCCGTTGTTGAAAAACAGTTTGTTTTCAAATGACTATATTTACTTATTTACATTTTACTCTGTGACATTTTTACTTGTGTTTTTGTCAGAGTTTGAGCCCTCTGGTTTCTTCAGAATTAGGTTTGATGATGCAGAAATGCTACAGGTAGTTTTTGCAAGTCTCAGTTTCCCCACTTAGTTTGAAAATGAAATCCTTTTTAATAATATTTCAGTGTACTTTTATTTTTCAACAAGTTTTTTTATGTTATTTTTAAAATTGCGAACGTGCACAGCAGAGGCAGACTGAACTCTACAACAGACAAATTTATGGGTCTGTGTCTTGGCTGAAATAAAGAGGTCTCTGTCAGTGTGCAGGCCTGAGAGCAGGGGGCTCTCTCTGTTTCCTGGTAACAAGGTCCCACCCAAGAAGAATTGCATTGTGGGACTCCCTGCTGTTCATTAGTGCTCCCACTGCTCAATGCCAGTTGCCCCTCCCCCGTGTTACCATGGCCGGGACATGAAGTCACAACACTGGCCTGATTCAGACACAGCGTCACTGTCTTTGCACTGGCTTGAAGTGCAGCAGAGTTCAGTCAGCGAGGCTCTTGGCAGGCTGTTCACAGTTTAATTAATTTACCGGTTAGTGATGATCCCACTGATGTGTGTTACTGAGCAGGAAGCATGTTGCAGCTCACCAGGATCACAGTTAGGCGTAGGCTTTTTAACATGGCCGGCCCAAATCTGAGCAGCATCATTCAGGCCTCCACTTAGAGGCACTATCATGTTAGCGTTGGACGTAGCAGAGATTTGAGTGCAGGAAATAAGATTATCTGTCCCAGTGATAATGCACAGCCTGCAACCTGCTTAGTGCAGCAGGGCTCAGCTGCTCCAGCTGGGGTCACTTCTGTCAGGTGCATTAAGGAGGACTGTTTACAAAAATGGTTGTCGTTCTTTTACAGCTAATGCAGAATATTTGTTGAACCGTTTGGCTTAGAGATAAAAAGTCTGCACTTAAACCACATATTCAGTCCCTCCAGGATTTTGTGGGCGTTTTTCAAGATTGTTGCGGCCTAAAATGCCTGAATTTGCGGCAGCTTTTCTAAAAAATTGCGATGTAAGTTGCAATGTTTTAAGCGTATTTGTTG
>JAPZDY010000022.1:25172266-25188292 GCA_029783645.1 Ctenochaetus hawaiiensis | reverse complement strand
AGACTAAAACTGAACATTTTATGGCATGTTATTGTCCGTTTTAACAGTTATTTAGCTAACTCTAAGCATCGAGTTTTCAGAGAGACGATGTTTGGACGATGCTAGCTGGATTTGCTCCCATTCATTGTTTCATAATCGGATTAAACCTCATTGTGATCAAATCGTGTAAACACTCAAGTTAAACCACCAGAGTTCAACGTGTGAATGACAAACGCGAAAGAAGCTAGCTAACATTAGCATGCACGCTAACTTTAGCAACCAAACCGAACTAGCTAACCAGTTTGACATTAACCGGCCGTTAACTAATTGTTTTTAACACATCAAAGTTCAAATATAAAGCAAATAAAACAATCCGCAGTAACCAGACAGCAGTGATTAATCTGTTTTTACATTTTAAGGAAAAAGTGACTCACATCGTTCAGATTTTCCGCCACTGAAGCTGTAACGGCGACTGACCTGCACGTGCTGGCGTGTGACGTCACATGAGGGTGTGTTCACGGCGTTTGTAAAACGTCAGTAAAAGCAGCAGATTCGCGATGCTCTTAACTACATTCTTAACACTAATTTGGTCGTTAACTACGGTCTTTTAGATGGCAGGATAAATAAAATAATTTATGCAAACTAAGAGATTTTTCCGCACATTTCTCTCATTCCTTATGTGTTTTCCACTGTAGGAAATGGAATACATAAAGAATAAAAAATCCCAGGTATTTCATACAGTGCAAACATTTCTAAGTAAAGGTTTAATATGCGAGATTTTTCCATTAAGATGCTGGAATACTAAAAAACACCCAGTCATGCTTGGTCCTGGTTGTGAGTTCAGGTTTAATCGATGCCTGCTGACTCATCTATGAGAATCTCATTGCTAAGTCTCCCTGGTTTTGCCCCAAACTCTTAATGGTGTTGCCCCTCCTGGGGTAAATAGAGTAATTATTAATACCTAAATTTCAAGTGTGTTTTCAGTGTACAAACTAAGTTCCTCCTCAGCTATATTTCAAACACAGTGACCAACAATGATGCACAAACTTCACAGCAGATGTATGATTAAAATAAATTTTATTTTGAGAAACATTTGGTTAAACTCACTTTAGGTTGGCTTCTCTGTCCTCATGTATGATGCAATGAGACTAAATATACTCATGATTTTTAATCATTTGGCGTAATATTCTCTTAACTTTTTAACTTTAATATTTACAGTTTAAAAAAAGGCCACTTAATGCACTTTACAGGACCGCCAATGATGAACATAAGAAGACATCACAACGCACCACAAAGGACAAATATACTTGTTCACACTCTTGTCAAAAATACCACAAAATTAAAAGCAATCCCAGTGGTGGCATTCCAAAGAGCATATTTTAAATTGTTAAAATGTTCATGTGACTTGAGCTCCTTCAGATCGTGATGGCAGAGCAGATCTAAAAGTTTTCAAGTGGAAAAACAAGTTAATTTAGTATTATTTGAAAATCCTTTTTGGCATGCCACCACGTTAAAGGCTTTTTATTGTCATTAAATGAAGGAAAGTGCCTTGTTTTCATCCTGATTTTATAACTTTTCCAATTACGATTTCGCAATTGTCAATGTATTTCTTTAGTGCTTTATTTTAAACTCCCATGAACTCTGGCTCACAGTCTTAAAACACAAACAGTTTGAAATGTTGATGCAGAGCTTCAGACCTGCCACGTTCTGTTTGTGGCATCACTGTGCCAGTTCAAATCTCTTGGCAGGTGATGACATTTTCTTCTGTTCAGAACCTGGACAGAACGACAGAGACAGCATGTTACTAACTATACAATATTTTTATTACAGTGAATTAAAGAAAGAAACGGAGAAAGCTGAAAGTGCAAACCTGAATCTGTAAGGGTTAACTGATTCAATTCTTTCTCCAGCTGCTCATCGGTTATATTCAAACGGCCCTGAGGTACGGCAGGCAGAGAACTGAGCAGATCTTTACCTGCGAGTCTCGGCTCCCCAGAGGGCCACAAACCACCTGCTGGGACTTCAGGTAAACCTGAGACGGAGTCTGGCTTTGACTCGTCAAGCAAAGATTTCAGTTCTTCCTCCAACTCATCCATGTCCGCATCTATGAAAACAATAACAAGATTAGATTGAATGAATATTTAATACAAAACATATTAAAACTACAGCACCGACAGTCCAGCTTACCTGCACCGGTGACACCGCTGGATATGGTTTGGTTCACCTCATCTTGAGTGTCACACAGCTAATGAAATCATAAGAAAAGTTACACTGAGACTCAAGTTAATTACCTGGTGGAGTCAATGATAAATCAGTGTGAATAACAGTGACCCCTGGTGGCCGAAGCACTGTACATACTTCAAGAGAGCATGCATTTTAACTGCTAAATGTTAAAGTTATTTTAAAAAAGAAATATTTCTTTTTCTGATATTTTTAAAAACATGTGTAAATATTTCATTTTTATCTAACCATGATATCAAACGTTAGCTTTATAAACTACGAATCACAGCCAGCTATGATTAATTAAAATAAATATCAAACAATTTATGGTCCTAAAACAAACAGCTACCTCCTGGATTTGATCCACAAGGTTTTCAGCACGTTCCACAGTCACGTCCTTAAGAGAGAGTCTCAGCGCTGCCACTCCTGCCTGATACGCTTGCATAACCTGCAAACATGTTCAGCACACACTTAAGATAACAAACTTGCTTACAGACGAGAAAAAGTGTTGATATTCATTCTGTTCTTACCATCTTATCGGTCTGGGACTGGGCTATCCTGTCCAGGATTGCTCTGATGGACTCCAGCTTAGCAAACAAGTTGTCTGCTCTCTTTTCTACCCGTTTGCGGCCTCTTAAACATCTCAGTGCCTGCAGGGTGGATGGTGAGTGTTACCACTGATCCCAGAACTGAGATTAAACGGGTTTTAGCAGCAGAACGTTATGCATACCTGTGATTTCTTCCCATCCCTGAGCAGCAGCTTTGCTTCCTCTTTGCATCTGCACTTAGATAATGCAAAGCAGTTGTCAGCAATATTCACAAAAACTGACTTACAGAACCACTTAAATGTAATGCAGTCGTTTCGCTCAATGGCTCAATGGCTGGAAAAAATATGGCTGAAGTGCACGTACTGGTTATTGAATTAAGTCATTCCTTAATCACATACCATAAATGTCCCTCTCTAAAACAAATGTACCACATTCTTTGACTAAATGGACCGCCTTACTTAAAAATACCTTCCAGACTCTCTTAATTTAATCTTACATTCATCGATCATTACTAATTCTATTTCTACTTTAAGTTTGAGCTGATTTACTTGTCAGCCTCGAGGCCCAGCTTCTCCACTCGCTCCCCCAGCAGCTTCTCACTGCGCTGCAGCTGGTAGATACCGATATCTACATCACTGACTGGGAAAACACGATCCTGGCCAGGCTGACAAAACTTAACAATCTGTAAAACAAGACATAAAGAAAAACAGAACATTACACTAATAGTCAAATAGGACACTATCTCTCACAGGATTTCTCCTGTTAAAAAAAACGGTCATAAAATGCCACAATTGACTTTGATTGAACAGTTTGTGGAATGGTGGGTGAGAGTTTACCTTTTCATCTTCATGCAAGAAAACGGTGACCTGCTTGTCCCTCTGCAGCTGCAGGAGAGCCATGCACAGCGTGCTTTCATCAGCACAGACGTCAGAGGAGAGAGAGCAGAGCTCCTGAAACGACAGGATGGGGCTGCTGGCATATTCACTGCTCTGGTACGCCCTGAGTAACTCTGCTGCTTTCTCCTGGAAAACAAAAGACCACTTGTATTATATCAAGGAGCTACAATAACAACCTTTATTATAATCTGAAATACCAGAGATGAGGAGAGCGAATCCAATCAACACAGCTGCAAGTTGAAGTGTTTACAAAACATCTGTCACAGTACAAAAGTCTGCAAACACACACTAGTTTGCATTATTTGTGCGTCTGTTAAGACTGACTTGCGTGTCCTTTGAATCCCATCGTGAAACACTGATTTTGACAAACCTTCACTAGTTCAATGATAACAAAAGACTCCTCCAGAGGCACCCGGCTGCTCCCCAGAAGAGCAGAGAAGGTCCATTTGATAGGCTTCACCAGCAGCAGGCCAACACCCCACGACAGCCAGCCACAGTCCACATTGGCAGCAAACTCAGACTCCCTCTGGATCTTCCCACATCTGTCAAACATTAAAATTATAGCCAGTAAAACCAGACTTACTGAGGCAGACTGGAGCTGTAAGCAGTGACAGTTACCTGGCCATGGACTGGATGATTGTCGTCAAACCGAGCGGTGACTTTTCTTTCCTCTTGAAGATCTTGTTCAGCTCCTGCAGACTGACACACACGGTACCGCGATCCCTGCAGCTCTTTACGATCAGAGCCGACCAGAAGTCCATCTTACTGTCCCAGTCCGTCGTGTTGACATCCCGGTTCTCCTTGAAGTCGGAGAACATAAACTCCATCCGCTCGTCGTCGTCCCATTCCGGTGTCAGGGTCATTCCCGTGGTCTTTGACATCTGTATTAACTGTTGTATTAACTCAAGCTAAAACCGTTTATGCAGCTGCTAGTTGTTCCAAACGGACGAGCTAACATCAGCTAGCTTGGAAACAAGTTGTGTTGGGTTAGCTTAGCAGTCACTTTAAACAGAAACAAATGTCACCATTTCAGAAACACGCAACATTAAGCTAAAATATCGCCTGTCAGAGCAGCGACTCGCATCTTTCTGTCGGAAACCAACGCAAACTGCCTCCTCACTTCACCATGATGCATTAAATTTTGGCTAACACGAGCTAACGTTCCACTATCAACAACAACATATGGTCGCGCGCGTTTTATCGCTCCGGACCGTGCGAAAGAGCGGGATCATGTGTCAGAAACAGCAAACGCGTTAACTCCACCCGCGCGGACACGCTGAAAAACAAAGCAAGCGCTTTTAGAATTCTATTCAAAGATATTATGCTTGCGCCGGTTTTACGCATCTCTGCGCAAGAATTTTAATCCTTTTTCCCAGAATCCTGCATGGCGAAGTCTTAAATGTGACTTTTTACAGTTATTATAGGCCAATTTGATTATTATTAACTTAACTTATTAATAAATTGTTCCATTAATATCAATTATTATTTAAACACGGGCGGAATCACACAACATTATAATTAGGTCTCGATTCTTTGGGACTATTTGCACTGGAATACAAGAAAAACTGCTTGTGGCTGTAGAAGCTGTTTTTAGGGGGTTATTATGGTTTATAAAAAGCAGCTGTAATTACATATAAGACACAAGACCTTTCAGGGACCATAAGCTGAATTTAATTACAACCTCAGCCCACCTTTAACGTGCAAATGTACAAAGCAACAATAAATGCAGTTTGTGACTGTTTATTAATGACAACATATGTTGAAAACATCTTTAATAACTTTAGTTTACATTGACTGATTTTGTTGTAATTCACATGAATTCCCACATTGTTTATTAGACATAATTTGCTAAAGTGCAAAATCAGCTGCTAAAGGGTAGACGGACAGGATCACCAGTGTCAATACTGCTGTTATTTTAATTAAAAAAATAAACTAACGTGCTATCAGAGAAAAATATTTAATGATTTATAGGATGAAGCTGCTATTGTTGTTCTACCTCTGAATCTGTTATAATTACCACAAAATAAATATCAAACATGAGATGTTTCTTTTTCACTATTATCATTAAAAGAGAAACGATTTACTCACAAGATTAACACAAGACAGTTTAATGGGAAATCAATATTCATCATGTAAATTATCTGAACCGAACAGGTGATCACTGCATGCATGCACACAACAGCAGCAGAGATGCAAATATTTCAGCACTAAGAGGAGTGTTAATGTGTCCAGGATGTGACTGATCATCATCGACACTATTTATTTCTACATCCACTCTCTTGATGCTAGTTCTGATACTCAAAACAAGACTTTGTACTGGTAGTATCCATACTTTGGAAATAAATATTCTCTCATTTCTCAGTCTGTCAAATCCTGTGAAGTGGGGGGATATTATGGTATTTGGGCACAACTGCAAACTTAAGGGAATTTTTTTTAAAAACTTAAATAAATAAATCAATAATAAATAAACAGACCCACATATTCAAGTACATTTTGGCACCCCCCACCTAGTTTTGCCCTCATACTGTGTTTGAATTGCAGCATGAAATTAAACTGGAAGGAGATGTAAGGAATCTAACATAGTAAGACAAGAGTACTGCGATGGTTAGTATTGCTTTGTTTACATAGTTGGATCGTTTGTACTGTATCATGCAAAAATGCTACACAGATAAATTTCACTGTGCAACTTACAAAACCATCATAGTTTTACAGTCAGATACACTGTCCACTCATCCAGTGAATAAGTCAGTAGAAGTACATGCACATAATTTGCACATTAGTAAATATTATTCAATATAATACTCTGAAAAATAGTTTTCCTGCTGTAGATAAACATACAATTGGCAGAACAGAAGCAGTGATGCAGCACTGACATGACACTACTGTTGGCGTGTTACTGACGCTGTGTGTTAGCCCATCGCTTCATTCTGAAGTTAAGAGATAGTGCATAAAAAATAGATTAATCATTTAATTAGTTGCCTCGCTTAAAACATCTGGAATCAGCAGACCTTTAGTTACATGGCTTTAACATTTTTGCAGTCTTCATTTATTTGGCACGTGTTGATAAATGCTCGGAAACACCTCCGTTCTTCACTGGCTGAAACATGTCTACTTGGCACTGAGATCCACCACCAGGTGCTGGTAGGCCAGGGTGTTGCCTTTGAAGCTGGCGGCCAGCAGAATGTCTTTGTTGTCGACAGATACCAGGCTGAACGCCCGCGGGGCTCTCATGTTGAGCTCCTGGAAGGGCTGAAAGCGCTGGGTGAGGTCATCCCACAGGTATACTCTGGAGAAGGAGAAATCACTTCCAAGAATGAGGTACTGGCGGAGGCCCACTGTAAAAGGATATACCGCCATGGAGCCTCGAGAGGGAAGAGTCTGGATCTCTACGAAACGCTGCCCTTCCCAGCGGAGGATCTTGGAGTCGCCGATGAAGCGTGTGAGGCAAAGGTAAAGGACCTTCCTCACCAAGAAGTGCTTAACCATCTGGACATCTGCGAGCTCTGTGATCTGGGAGAAGAAAGCAAACTGCTTCTGGCTTCGGTTCCACTGATAAACCACCGGAGGCTGAGAGGCGCTGGACAGGATGAGGTGAGGCTTTCCCCCGACATCAAGGAACTCCACATGGGTGTCGCGATGCCAGGGATGGAGGGACTGGTGGGAGTAGAAGCCGTTGCTGTTCCAGCGATAAATGCTGGTGGAGCCGGCCTTCGAGCTGTCCGCCACCACGAAGTACCACTCTCCATCCAGCTGGAAGGTGTCCACGAAATTGGGCTTCCTCACACGAGTGGTGTCGATGTCCTGGATCTTTACGAAGCGCTGCGGGTCTTCTTCCCACCTGTGACAACAAAGAGGATCTCCTGAAGCTTCTCACAACTGAAGGACTAGTTTGACATTTTGGGAAATACACTCATCGTCTTCTTGTTGAGAGTTAAATGTTCAGATCGATTCCACTCTCACAGTTTTTGCTAAAGTTCAGATTTTGTTATAGTTGGATAGAACCAGGCTAACTGTCTTCTCCTGTTTATGCTAAGCTACGCTAATTGTCTTGACTCCAGCGACGCTAAAAGAATCGGTGTTGATCTTCTCACCCAACTCTTTTAAAGAAGGTAAACAAGTGTATTTCCAAGAGCATCAAACTATTCTTGTAGGGTCATGCAAGATAACTGATCGGAGCTTTTTGCAGAGATGAAATTAAAAGCCTTACTTGTAAATATGAGATCCACCAAAAAGTTGAGCCACAACCATGTAAAGACTGTTGCTAATGACCACTGGTTTGCAGTACACAGCAGAGCGAGCTGCAAGGGAAACACAGCCATCAAGGTCCATTTTTAACCTCAGAACGGTACAATATTTATGCTTTCATAAACCCACAACTTACAGGTGATGTTATGAAACCTCCTGAAGACCATCTCCACATGATCCCACACATACAAGGTGCAGAACCCTGAATCAGGCTGAGCAAAGGTCACAAACTGATCCCCGTTAAACTCGTAAGACTCCACTGACACAGAGTGGAAAGGGAAGGTCTCATAAACAGCAAAATCTATGGGAAGACAAAACAAAAACACTTATTAACCAAGAAGCTCCTCCATCATCACCACCTTTGGCAAATGCTGGTTAAAATCGAGGTGAAACCTGCGCTGATGCAGTTGAAGTCTCGTGGTGCGAGGTCGTGGATTCGGCGTCCCTGGAACTCAAAGGGGCTGGCGCAGTAGATGGCAGGAACAGACGTGTTGGTCTTCTCCATCCAGTCCACCAGCCACTTGATTTTACAGTCACAGCGGAAAGAGTTCCCCCGCAGGTCTCTGAGGAACAGACAGTTTGTCAGTTTATATCCTCAGTGCTCAAACATAAACCTGCCAAACTGGACAAAAGAAAAAAAGTGCACTGGAATGTGTCCCCTTTAATCCTGAGGGAACCCGAGCAAACCAGTGTTATGTAGTGACAGATTTTGGGGTCAAAGCTCTCGGGACGCCAAGACATCGTTTGGGTTTCACTTACAAATCTGTGAGGATGTCCAAATGTTTGAAGAGATCTCTGGGCAGCTGCTGCAGGTTGTTGTTTGAGAGAGATCTGAAAAAAATCCAGACGAGGACATTTATCATTATGTCTGTTATAACCAAAGGAACTCTCTCTGCTCTTTCAAAGTCTTTAAAATGTGCATATTTTATCTTCATCAGATAGTTCAGTCTAGTGTGCAAAGTGACTAATGTTTTCTGAATCTTATCAGCTCAACACTTACAGGTGAGTCAGGGATTTGAGTCCTCTGAAGGTGTACTTGGAGAGAGACTGGATGTCATTATTCTCAATGAACCTGAGGAGAGAACGAAGCACTCGTGTGTCACACAGCAATGACAAACTTCTGAAATACAGTTTTATAAAATGTCGTCCTTGTTTAAAAAGCAGGAGCTTCTGTACATGAAGAGTTTAACTGATTTCTTCAGCAAAGTACCAGCTTAAGGAGTCAGTCTGAGTTGACAACAAATAAAGGCCACCGATATATTTTATTATTTTTATTTAGTATTTGGCAAATGTTTTACTAATAAAGGGTATTGTCAAATTGAAATGGCTCTAGGAGGTAAAAGTTCATTTCATGTCTTTCATTAATGTGATAAAAGTGAAACACTGAGCTCAGCGTGTCTGACGAAGGTCTGCGTGTCAGCATCATTCGATCCCGTCCTGTCTTTGTTTAGTCTATTGATAGAAGAGGACTTACAGCACGTGCAGCCTCTCAGAGGGCGACTGATATTGAAATATGACTTTATTAGCATGCACAGCGGGTAGCTGCAGTAGTGCCAGTGATGCAGTGAGGCCATCAGGCTGGGCTGCAGCCAAAGCTACACAGCATGCAGCCTGATGGCCATCAGGCGAAGCAGCTCTCCCTCCAAGTCATCAGCTAACTACTTTCTAAAGCCCATCAATTCACAGAATGGAACATTCAGCTTTATCGCAGCACAGAGGCAGTGTGCTCGCTGTCGTAGGAGGATTTATTTTCAGTTTTACTTTTGGCATTCTTTGCTGTACTGCAGAGTCCATTTTTAAAATCTTGCAGCCTTGAATTATTTTCCAGTCACTTCTCTCATAAGTTATTCTACCTGGACCAACTGTGACCGATTGTTTAAGAGAGTAAAGAATGAAAAACAGAAAACAAAGAAGTGTGAAACTGAAAAATTTGCTCAAAACTTTACTTTAAACATCAATCCACACAAACAGGGGGCTCCTTTACTGTAACTGTCTATGGCTGTAGTTAGCTAGTTAGCACGAGATCGACTGAGACCAGTTTAACTACAGCGATTAGAGGGTTTTTTTTCAATATGAATCCAGTCAAGTTTTTAAAATGAGCAAACAAGACAATTAAGCTCGTCTCAGCTGAGTAAATGAAACGTGAGCTCAGAGAATATTTACTCTCTTGACATTTTGCAATTTTATTCTGTTGACCTTTTTGTTGACATTTTGTGAGTGGATAGACCACGGCTAGCTTGTTAGCATGCTAACATCAGCAGATATCTCTGCTTCTCAAAACACATCTTTGACAGAACGTCAGAATTTTTCACATCCTGTTGATAATATCAGCAACGTTTTAAACTAAAAAGGTAACATACATGAAACATGTAGTAGCTAAACACTGAAATGAGTTTATTAACTTTTGTTTAACAGTTACAGTTTGATTATTATTTAAAGTTTGCTAACATTAGCAAACATTAGCCAGTTTTAGCTACTGCTGATATTAGAACAAATGAGGCTGTAGCAGCTAAACCTCAGAGCTACAAATCTATCTATGTTTGACTTATTCCTCCTTTCAAATGGTGCACTGTCTTACTCTTAAAGTTAAAACTTGTGTAAAACCTTTGTGTCAGAATTTACAAAGAAGTATAAGTACATTTTATTGGTGTTTTCAAAAACCAGGTAGAGCAGCAGCTCACATCATAGTGAGACACTTACAGGTACTGCAGGTGAGACAGACCAGCAAAGGCATCATCAGCAATCATGGTGAACGTGTTCGAGTTCAACAGCCTGCAGAAAACAGGAAATAACATTAAAACTAAATAGATAATGTAATTAATGTCTGACCAAAACTAGAGGGCAACATGTAAACAAACAGCTGCCGGTTTGTTATCTGAGATGTCCCATTTTTACTCGTCACAAACTAAAGATGCTTTTAAATTAAAAACATAATAAAAAAAAGCCTCAAACATTAACAGCATTTAGAGCTAATCTAATGTAAACACATAAATTACATTTATAATTCGCACAAACAAGCGGACCAACACACACACACAAACACACACAGACGTGAGCACACACTCATGATTGCATCTGAGCAGATAATCGGCTCTTTGTGCTGCAGAGCAGAGCTGAAGGGACTCAGTGATCAGCAATGACACTGATACAGAGCCACTTTACTCTTATTACTGCTATGTCACCACTGTTTTCAATAACCATTCATTTCTAGTGGCTGAAGTCGCTCCACTGTCACTGCAACACAAAAGATGTCTGCGTGTGCTGCAGCATCGGCTGCGTGGAAACACATGTGTGGTATTAAACGTTGTGATTGTGTTTCTAAATGGTGAAAACAATGAAACAAACTGGTTGTTAGACAGAATTGAAGGTTTATGATGTTTAAAACTCCTGCACATGCTCTGTTTGTCGGACACTCACAGGAACTGCAGAAGGTGAAGGTGGGAGAAGGCGCCCTCTGGGATTGTAGTGAAGGCTGTGTTCACCATCGTCCTGTTCAAAAAGAAAAAAAAGAAAAGACTTTCTCAGCAGATTTTCTGCTTCAGATAAACGCAGATATCACAGAAAGTGTCTAAGCCTGGAAGTAAGACGTCTTGTGCTTCATGTCTTATCTTAAATGTTGTTTATTCGTTTCTGAAGCCCTTCTGCTCTCAGGACACGGCCAATACTGCTGCAAAAGATCAAGGAGGGCTTCGTCTTTTAAAAACTGGGACACATAAGTTCCTTCTTCACTTCTTCTCTGTTGTAAAATGAGGGCACCTCCACCAGCCTGTGTTCTGTGTTTAAACTGAAGGTTCAATCCAGGGGCGATGGTCAATATCACATGAGAGGAACACAGTGTTACCTTCCCAGCAAAAACATAACCTCCCCCCCCATCAGCTTTCTCATTTCATTACATGTGCTCCATTTACTGAGCGTATCTCCGTTCACTCTTCAAGATTAAATCTCTCAGAGGAGAAGCAGGTCTCCTGCAGTGACATGGGGAATCTATTGTTAGTGTTCCTCCCTGGAGCTCCACAGGACTGTAAAGCTGTGCTCCTTGAACATGCTCAAGTTCAGCATATGGTACAGTAAAGAGATGTATATAATAACCATAATGCAGTGGTGTCTGGTGTGCATCTCTCTGCCGATGTTAAGACTCATCGTGTCAAGAAAAACACCTGCAAGACACTTTTCTATAATCACTTTTGGGTAATTAATGAGGAAACTGCAGCGCAAAAAATTAACTAATGGATATCCACATGAAACTTCTCCGGTTTATTATTTAAAATAAGAATTACCTTTGATAGTATTTGGTATTATATTAATTTGCACAAATGTCTAGAAAGGAGATTAGAATAAAATAATCATCTAAAAAAACAAAAACCTTATGAGAAAACAGCTTAAAATCTCAACACTGACCAAAGCCTGAAAAAACAATGTTTTCACCTGAAGTGTCTCTCATTTCAAGACAAGTAGGGATTCATGCATCATTACATAATGAAGGGTGACATCAGTGATGTAGCCATCTGTACCAGCCTGAATATTGCTGAGACTTCACACAGGTTATGGGAAAAAATGTCTCTTTGTGAGTGAAAAAAATCACACAGAAAGCACAAACGTTGGACTCACAGAGAGATGATTCCAGGGGGGAAGCTCTTGGGGATCGCCTTGGTATCCACACAGAAGGCACTGTCTTTGGTGCAGGAGCAGGTCGCAGGACAGCGGGGTATCTTGGGGGCTCTCCTGGCGTTCGAGTCTCTCGGCAGGCAGAGACACAGACACAGAGCCGACAAGCAGATCAGCCTCATCCATCTCTGTCCGAGCTCCGGCATTCTTGGGCAGAAGGAGAAGGGAAGCAGAGGGAATGAGCTCCTCGAAGTTTCTCCTCGGAGGTGGTGACGAACCCAGCAGTTCTGATAATGCTGAGCGCAGAGTTGAGAGAGAGAGAGGGGAGTGAGGAGGGGGAGTGAGGGTAGTCCTGTGGGTCCTTGGTGGGTGTGGGTGCTCCGCAGCTTCCTTGGAGCTGAGCAGTGTTTCTCCGTTTCTCTCTCAGGAGCTGCTGCCAGAGCGCACACTGCAGGAATGACGAGCGAGGCTGCTTCCCTGCGCAATAGGACCTGTAGGCAGCGTCGCTGACAATGAATTATTTACTATTGCAAATGCAGAAAACCTTAGAACAACTGCAGGGAGGGGTGAGGAGGTGCAGGGGCAGAGGCTCACATCAGTGCTGATGGAGGATTAAACAGCTGTGTTTCTGTGAAAAGCTGCTGCAGTCATGAGAGCAGAACAAGGAGGCATCGAGGATGCAGGGAAAACTGTGTGTGTGTGTGTGTGTGGGTGGGTGTTTACATTCTTAGCAACCAGTGCCGAGACTTTCTTAAAGCATGAAGCTACAAACACACAAGAAGATAAAGAAACACTACTGATGTAGCCAATTTAAGAACCGAAGGCTGAACTAATTACATGAGAGCTGCTGTGACAGAACAACAGTTGTCTGTCTGGGAGTTTAACAACATGTGTAATTTGAAAATTGACTCCCAGAAGACACCGATGACGTGTTGGTATGAATTTCATTAAAGCTAGAGGTTTAAAATGGAAGCCTTAAATTAAAATCATCAGGGACTGAGACATCCTGACCTTTAGTTTTTATTATGAGCCAAACACCACTTGATCCTACAGTTCCCACAATGCAACTGAAGTGTCATGACCCTCCCGACTATGTAAAAAAACACAAGTTTAAACACTCTGCCTCCAGTTTGAAGCCTGAACTTCTCATTCAAAAAGTCTCAAATTCAATCTGAGATAATTATTGACATGATTTTTTTCTCAGCAGCTTGTCGCCAAAACAATGTTCAGTTGTCAGTTTACATTTTGCAAACAGAGAATATATAAAATTTGTACGTTTCACAAATATATATAAATGTTTTTACTGTTTATTTCAAGGAAAACAAGTTCAGATTAATTATAGAAGGTGAATTTTCTCACCAAGAGGTTGGTGGTGATGGTGGTGATACCAAAGCAAGATGGCTGCCAAACAGATGAGGATTCACTCTAAGTCAATGTAAACACAACAATTCCTATTTACAAGTGATTAGACACTAATGGAAAAATAATATTAGGCCTTTATTCAATTTCTGCCAGTAGATCGCTCTGAATCTGACACCCTGGACATTTAATATAATTTAGAAGAAAGAATTGTGATGTTTTTGCTTTTAGAGACACGATGTCTGAGAATAAAGATGTCAGTTTTGAATTAATTGCTCAGTTTCAGCAAATTGTTCTTTCTTGCACTGCATTATTTTATTCACAAAAAACGGATTTAAAAAAATGATATATGATATAAGACTGATATAAGACATGAGTTTAAAAAAAATTAATCTGGCCCGATGACTGAGAGCCAGGACACCAGAGGGCGCTGCTGGCCACAATATAAAGTTCTTCCAGGGCAGGTTGACCATGCAGAGTGTCTGAGCGGCCACTGGCAGAGCTGCAGCCTCAGTGCCAGGCGTTACCAGCCTCCCTCACAACGACTCTGTTGTCACAGGCAAAGAGACGCTGCAACATGTTGTCTGTCTGTCGATCTGTCTGTTTGTCTGTCTGTCGATCTGTCTGTTTGTCTGTCTATCTGTCTGTCTGTCTGTCCAGGTCTCAGCACACTGTCCTCAACCGAGACGGGCAACAGACACACAGCAACAACAGCTGTTTCAACAGCAGTTATTAAAACTAATTCAAAGCAATCATAAATACATGTACAATAAATAACAAATAATGAAATGTTTACTTTTAATAACCCTTTTTTTCTTTTAGTCACAGTTCCATATTCTCTGATGTTTGACTTAAACAACTTATGATATGACATAATAAGCATTATCTTGATGAATAAAGGGGAAAAGCTCAGCTCGTCTTCAGGGGCTTCATTTGAAATCTGTTAGATGTTTTTTTTGCCTCTGGACAGTTTGATGTTTATCAGTCAAAAAGGCTCCAAAAGATTCTTTTGTTTTTTGAACAGAAATCTGCTTTTTCCGTCAAACCTGTGAAGATTCTTCATGTAACAGAGTGATTTCTCCTGTGAATCAGCCTCAGAAACATGGGTGTTGTCTCTCTGCGCCTTATTCAGTTGAGGAATGTCGTTTCCTGAACGGCAGCTATTTTTAAAGGTTTCTTCTCTTTTGTGCTTTGGTGCAGTGTGTTTGCGTGCGTCTTAGCTTTTTTTTGTTCTAACTGTATCTGTGGATTTATGTAAATTATGCTCAGAGAGAAGCACTTAATGCCTGAGCTTACTCCTTGCTGAGCTCCACCCAGTCCAAACCTCCGGTGGGAACCAGCATAATTGCATGGCATGGAGAATGGAGCATGAAACAGCAGCTGGAAACATGCCCTGTGCGAGGCAGAGGAATCTGAAATGCTGCTGAGATTAATCCACAGAATTCTCTCCATACAAGTAAACTTACTAAATCACAGGTTTCAGTGAAAAGTACTGTTTTGGAAAAAGTGCTGTGTGAAATAAACCAGTTATCACATCAAAGGAGGAATGATTATGTCTTCAGAAGCAACAATTTTGTAGTTTTGAATGATTTTGTAGAAGCTCTTGAAGAAAAAGATGGTGATTCTGGGATGTGCCTCATTACTTTTTTGCTAAGAGTTTGATGAGAAGGTGGATACCAGCCAAACGCCTGCATGCTAAATGAGAGCTGGTGATAGCTGCTAGTTAGCTTAGTGTAGCAAAAATAGAGGAAACCAATTAGTTAACTCCACCAGAATTAGTTAAAAAGAATCTGACTGACAGCATCTCCAATATTCACTGGTTGAAAGATTAAAAATCTGTGTTTAGTTTGTATAAAAGAGTGTAAAGCTTAAGGAAATTAGATTTATATCCAGCTCTTAGCAAGAGCAAAATATCTAATTATCCGTTTGATGTACTTGCTTATTTTTGCTTTAATTTTTATTTAAACCTACAACAACAAACTTTTTGACCATCTGAGGGCAGCAGAAACCTTTTGACCTGCATTGACATGAACTTTTCAGTGGTCAAAGTGAACTTGTTAGTTCACTATAAGTTGCGTACTTACTAGGGGTGTAACAATTCATTTTGACAACGATTCGATCTGTATCACGATTTGTGGTGGCCGATACGATTCAAAAACGATCTTGGTTAATTT
>JAPZDY010000022.1:25124782-25155600 GCA_029783645.1 Ctenochaetus hawaiiensis | reverse complement strand
AGAAAAGCTGCCGCGAATTCAGGCATTTTAGGCCGCAACAATCTTGAAAAACGCCCGCGAAATCCTGGAGGGACTGAATAACAGCATTAACATGAGTCAATCTAAGAAATGAAGAGAGATGAATTAATTATTTTGGACTTTTTAAATAAACTTCAAGTCAAGTTGCAAACCTTTTTTGACTCTTTCAACTCTAAAGTCATCGATTTTGTGCAAACTGACCTCTGCAATAAGTAACATAAAGCCTTTAAACTTCATACAACTACCATCATTCTTGCCTGATTTGTTGCTGCAAAGTTCTTCTTCCAAATGAATGTAATTGGCGTATGATCACATCATGTTAGTGGGAGGTCACATATGAATGGACTACAAGTACAGCAATACATCCCAAACCAAGGGAGCCATGTGGACTGAAGTGTGCCATTACACCCCCAACCAACACCAGCAACACAAGTGAGCTGCACTTGTGTGAAGAGGCTGACTGACAAGCAGCTTGATAATTGGACAAATGTCCATTCCAACCCTCAGGAATGAGACACTACAGCGAGCCAATTATCAAAGCCAGCCGCTGTGCTCACAGCAGGAAATGACATCAGGAATACATGTCATTTGTAGGCGCTTGTCAAAGAAAATCAGCATTACACCAAAAAAAAAAAAAAAAAATGCAAACACCAGTTAAAGAGCAGAGGAGCAAAGACAACTCAAAGTGAAATCCGATCAGAGCTGCCAAACAACCCGTCTGTTTGTGCTCCACCTAGCTGAGACTATTAAGTGCCCTTGTTTTTTAAAATACCACAGGCTTCTTTTAAGATGTTTATTTATGTGACACGGTCGGCCAGGTAGCAGACAGCTTTTGGGTTGTTTGGCATTTGCTGATTTCATTTATGAGACAGCAGAGCATGGCCCTTACTCTTCCATCTAGAGAGTTTAGATGGAGCAGGAGCCATGTTGAAGACAGACAGAGGAGGAGTTTTTAGTACATGTAACTTGCCCTGGCTTCCTCTCACATTTAATCAACAGAACTGGAGTCTGAAAAGACTCTTTTCTGGCAAATGTGAAGGTGGACAGCCAGGCTGGGGTTTTAAAAAAAGTGAAAAAAATGAAAATTTAGGAGAGAGACAGAACCACTGATACCTTCAAAAACGGTCAACCATGCAGAGTGATGAGAGAACCCGATAGAATTGCCCGCCAAGCAGGTATACTCCCCAGCGTCATCAAAAGACACATTTCTCAGTTGGAGGACTTCCATTTCCTTGTCCGTGGTGTTAAGGCCAGCAGTCTAGAAAATAACAAAGGAAGCAGACCCGACAAGAGGCCCAAGAGGAGAAGGGAAACATGAGTAAAGGATTTTGAAAGAGAAAAGAGGATGGAGGAGCGTTCTCCTCCGCCATCCAACACCATCTGCCCAAAAGGTACCACCAAGAGCCCCTGCAGAGGTCTCTGTGAGAAAGAGCCCTCCAGCATCTGTTAGTGGAGGAACTGGTTAGGTTGAGTCTGCACTGCTGAACCCCCACAATGGGCCACCCCGTCACCACCACATCAAATACCTCAGTCTCATCTCTACATGCAAGAGATGGGCAACATGGAAAACTCCACAGCAGAACAGGGGCACACTCAAACTCGCACACACTCTCACACACACACTTCTGCAAACTATGTCAGCGCTGGACAAACAGCAGGTCTGTGGAACATAGGTAAGCAGAGGAGGACAGCTGGAAAAAACAAAGAGGGGAGAGAGAGTCTGTGAGCCGTGCACAGAGGACTTTGAAGGGCAAAGGAGCGAGAGTAATAGAAGAAGATGGTTGGAGAGGCCCTTATTAGGAGGGCATTGCACAGGCATGGGGCAGGAATGAGAACGGGTCCAACATAAACCTGAGACTAAACACTTTCAACTGTTCTGCTGGGAATTTTCCATAGCGTCATTTACAGTCAGGAGCACTGAGGCAGGAGAGAGGGAGGGAGAAACGGAGGGAGGGAGGAGAGAAACAGCTGAGGTTGTCTCGAGTTATACGGCCCTAGTTTTATCCCGGTGGTCCTAGGAGCGCCTCCACCGTGTCGTCCCTGTACTGCTGCGTGGTGGTTACCTGTGGGCTCATATCTGGTGACAGTCAGCCAGGCCGACTGATTGGCCTCTCCTATATAATTGGACACTTTACATGTATACTTTCCGCTCTCCTCCTCAGTCACATTGTAGAGGGTCAGTACCTGAGCGTCCGAGCTATTGACCCCAGAGTGCTGAAAATAAAAACATGTCATGTGCAGTACAGAAAAGAAGGAGCAGACACAGGATTAAACTCAGGTGATGAGCCCATGAAAAGCAGATTCAGACTCAAGTGGGTTGTGCTCAGAGTTATAATTGCAAAACAAATTTCATTTTTTAATCAGAATGCACGTTTACAGTCAGAACTGTGTAGCTACGAGTGCAACATCTTATCCAAATTCCTCCACTTTAGCAATACAAGAAAGGTTTTAACTGGCTTGTTGCAGCAGCATCAGTCACATTAAGTTCCTACCTTGAGGACGCGGACATACGGTAAACCGTCAGGACCAACTCGGCTCCCGTTGACCTCGATGTGCTTCAGCCACTGGATATGAGGCTGAGGGTCGCTGAACACCTTGCACTCAAACTCCACGTCGCTGCCCACCACTGCGGTGCGATTAGCTGGTAGGCCGGCCTGCAGGATTGGCCTGTGAGGAGAGCGCTCTGCGACACAACCAAAGTATATTTTAGAAGTTTGGTGAGAAGCAGAGCAAACTTTCAGTGCCAAGGACCAGCATATGTGTATTAATTCTAGAGTAAACGCAGCCGTCAAATGAAACCTACAACAAGTCAAGGTTTTGCATCTGGAAATGGCGGAGGCAGACTGCAAACAAGGTCGCCTGTATAATTTGATCTGATGCTGTGTAATTTAACAGGTTACAGGCTATAATTTCTCATGTGGAGAAGTGAAGCAGCTACATCTCCTGCTCCAAAATGGCTGATACGTCCGTGACCAACGGGAGAAGGAGATGAGTTATAAAGCTCTTGTTATATGCATGTGTAGTTCAACTTAGTGAGTTTTTAGATTACTGGTAACAGAAACACCACGAAATGTTATCAACTTCACATTTTCTGCATAATCACTTAAAGAGTTGAACTGAGTTTGCATGAAACAATTACTATACAACGTGTCTCCTGCTTTGGGCCAAAAACATTTTGATCACCTCTCATAGATTCTGCTCGTCTAATTATTCAGATTTGACCACAAATAGAGTCTCTGCAGCTCCATTTTGCTGACTGTAAGTTCTCTAAAGTGAACTTACAGGCCAAGCATCTTTGGTTTTCTGAAAAGATTTTTGAGGAAATAGGGGGGAAATTCTTGTGATTAAACTCTCCCCTCACTGCTCATCTGAGTCTAGACCTCTACTGAGGTCATCCAAAGCTCTGGGGAGGAAAAACAGTGACGGAGGAAGTGGGATTGTGATTTATAGGACCAATGGTGTAAGAGCGAGTCACAGGGCAGATCCCAGAGGAGTAATCACTCCTCTCATCTACTTGGATCCATCACTCAGGCCACAAGTTAACAGGCCTAATCTATCAAATTGCAAATGACAGAAAAAAAACAGGATCGACACCCATGAAGGCTTCCAGACTGTGCTTTTGGGATACAAAACAAACTTACAGTAGTAAGAGATATTTGTGTAATTGATTCAACGCGATCCAGCACTTCATAAATATTCCACAAGTGATTATTCCACAATCAAAACTTCCGGAAAAAACAAGAGATAAACACTCACCGACTACATCAAGCTGGTAGGTGTGATTGATGCTGCCAAGCTGGTTTTCCACCACACAGGTGTAGTTTCCCTTGTCAGAGGGAACTACAGACTCCATGATGATGGTCCACACATGGTCACGCACCTGAAAGTATGGGAGGAAGCCAAAGTTACAGCAGCTGTCAAGCAAAACAGAGCTTATTAAAATAAAGAACAAAAATCATACCATTCAGAAATAAATGTCTCGTGTTTGTTGGGCTAATGAGCATAACAAGAAATATTGCTTGTCATTTATTGTATAAGAAAGTGCTAAATGTTTGTTTTTATCACTGACAGAGACGTAGCTCTCGCAGCTCATTCAAGTTCCTGTCCACGATAGAAAGCATGGCTACTTAAGTCTTAATAGCTCTTAAGAACTGAACAGTCAGTCCATCAATTCAAAGCTAAAAACGTGTTAAATCAAATATCATGAAAATAAATGAGGCCAGCAGGAAATCAATCATGGCAGCAGAAATGGAGCAAGTCTGCAAATCGACATCAAACAGCTAAAACCTGGAACGACTCATGTGAAATTTTCTCCTTCTGCTTTTTCTCTCTAAAATGTCATAAATCAAAATTTGTTCATATTAAAGCAGCTAACGAGGTCAATGATGTGTCATGTGATGATAACAACATAACAGACTACTCCACCTTCCTGTGACACCACCCAATGTTTTCATCAGCAGGTATTTTTCCCAACAAAGACGGCTGCAAAATGGGTTCCTGTTTTCTATACATCTGCCCCAACCTGTCTTATTAGCACCAACCGATGTCTGGATTTTTTTTTTCCCCCAAGACATATTATAGTTTTTCTTCAATAAATCTGCCGAGACCGGCAGCGTGTGATTAACCAACGAACCTCTGAGGCAATGGCAACATCAAACATGCACATACACAGGCTGAGCCACACGGTTTCCCTCATTTAGCTAAAAACGTGATGAGGGAGTCCAGCTGCCTTGTGCCAGATGTGCTGTGCTTGGCTTCATATACATGTGGTCCACATTATACCCTCCCTCCTGCACGTCTCGATGCAGAGGATATGAACAATAGGAGCCCGGCCATAAGAGTCAGAGTGTGGAGGGACGAGAGACGTCCCAGGCTGCAGATGCAGACCTGTGCACCTTGACTGAAAAAACAGCGGCCAGATGGTTAAGTATGCTGCTTAGCTGGGTGGAGGACTTGGATGGGGGGGGCGAAAGGGAGCAGGCAGCTGAGAGGAAACTCCTAAATGTGTCCCAGCTGGGGAGGGAGATGGGACGGGGGAAGCACGAGACAAGGCTGGACCATCACACACACCTTGATGCAAAGAGCAGATGCAGGGAAGAAGCAGGATGAACATGCACATAAACCCCCACACCTGTGAGATAACTGCTACTGAATGCAGCTGCTCAGAGCCTTCTAACACACAGTGACCACGCTTTACGTTGGCTGATAAGGATGCGATACGATACAATGTTTGGCCTCCCTGCCCTGCTTGAAAACAGATTCAGTACGTTAGTCTCTCACTGGTCATGATGCCATTTACAATAAACAGTTGTGATGGGAACATATCTGGTCCACACCCCCAACCGGTCACACCTCTGCTAAGTAAATCCAGAGGCTGTAGTAAACCGTCTTATCAAACCTCAGTTTATCGGCAGTTAGCGTCACATTTGAATACAGCCTGCCTGGAAATGGGAAGATGTTGACAAAAGGAGTAATCGCATCGCACGTCACACATCACAGATACAGAAGCTAGCGTGGTAAATGCACTGCTGCATGGATGTAACACACACACACACACAAGCAGATGATGCGGTGATAGCGATGATAGCCAGAATGAGGACAGCCAAAGTTATTCCTCATTCAAACGGATGTCTAGGATTGCCCACCTGCAGGTATCATTACTGTGGCACAGCCTTCTGTTTTGTTGCAAAGGGTTTCATCTTGCAACGTTTCTCAGGTCAAATGTGAAACTTGCCTCTGCTTTTCACTTGAGGGAAGTATTTCTTACTTCAGGGGAGGAGGCAGTGATGTTCTGTGAGGATGAGATCACTGACCCATCTCCACAGGAACTGAATGAGTGTGGAGTGGTGAGCTGAGGAAGGTCAGTGTCAGCGAGGAGAAGAAGAAAAATGTTTAATTCACTGACCTTGAAGCCGCCGATGCGATGGTCTCTCTTGAACTCTTTGCCATTTTTGTACCATTTAAGAGTGGGAGTCGGGTTGCCGCTGGCCTGGCATCGAAACTTCACAGTCTTACTGGCTGGAACAGCATGAAGCTTCTTCTCCATCTTCTCTGGATGAGCCCACTGTGGGGCCATTGCTAAGAATCAGATAGAAAAAAGTAAATTAACAGAGAAGCAGCAAATACAGTTACACATTTTTTTCTGAAAATAACAATACCTAAAGTCCAAAACTTATATTAAGTGCCCTGAAATTAATTGACGCTCCCTCTGACAAACAACACCTTATCAGGGACAGACTGAAGCAGTGGTGGATGGTGGGTTATGGTGGAGCTGGAGAAATCTGATGTGGACTGAAAAAGGCCTGCTCAGCCTGAGCTTTGCTTTCTTAATGTTTACATGTGCGCTTGTCACGAATTCGCTGTAACAAACAACATGTTCCTGCTGCTGCCAACACCCAGTCTCTCAGAAGTGGCCAAAATGAATGGGATGGATTACATAATGCATGTTTTTTCCAAAATAAGATTTTAAATTATAGTCACAGGGTTTGGCAGAACTGAAGAACCTGCAGTTTCTTTAAATAAAAAGAAAATCACTCTTTCAGATGCTGTGGCTTTCACTTGCCTCGGTTAAGTAATGTCATCTTGTGCACATTTCAGGGAGAGATAAAGCTCTGGAAGTCTCAGTACAAACTCTAGGTCGACATGCTCGCCGTGTTTGGCAGCAGCTGGATTCTTTGTGGGCAGAGTGGGCAGTAGTAGCCAGATGATTAAGCCTAAAATGTCTTAATTTCTCAAAAGACAAATTGGAGGACATCTAAGGTTAACCACACTTAGTCACCACAGGGACATTCCTCATGTTAAAGCTGTCACCGAGGCAGTGAAAAGGCTCTGATTCAGAGTGAAATCTCTCACCCAAATGTGAACCACACCGACCATTATTGAATCATAAAGCTCTCAAATCACTAACCATGACAATTACTCATAACCGTGTGACTTGAGGTGAGCGAGTAATGACCATTTGTTGCTGTGGTGTTAGTAATGTGAAGGGATCAGCACACTTACGCAGCACTTTTTGGCTGCCCAGCAGTTTGGCTTCCTCTGAAGAAGACTCTTCATCTTCATCGTCATCCTCTGATGAGGCCAGGGTATCAACTGGAAAAACAAATAATAATTATTACACAACTCATCTCTATTGATCGACACAGTGCTTTATGAGGCATGTAGTATTTTTTGAACATTGTCTCAGTCTGTTTATTATGTGATACACTGATTCTCTCTTTTTTTACCTACAAATCTAGTAAAAGGTTTTTTAATGATTAAATTTTTTTTTGTAAAAATGTAATAGTCTAATAACTGTGACATTGATTCAGATGTATTATGCTGTTTATTGTAAAATATAACCACTGTTTGTTGCAAGTATTGATCCTATTTGATGTACATTTTCAAGATATATAGTCTCCATCACTTTTCATTTTAGAAGGGCATCATTTTAACCCCATCTCATAGCAATTTTCTTAATTATTTACTTACTTTTGCAACAAAATAAGAAGAATGTGAGTATTAAAGCCAAAAAGAATCAATTTTAAGACAAACTACAAATGCTGCAACTATTTTTCTGCAGTGTTTCTGTGATTTACCTGTGACGTTGAAGTAGACGCTGTGGTTGCCGAAGGTGGTGCATGTGTACAGACCAGAGTCCGACAGCTCCACAGCCTCGATCTCCAGCTGGCCATTACGGATGCGGGTGTGTTCTCCATCCACTACCACCACATGATCTTTGGTCCAGTTGACTGAGTGGACAGAGTCCCTGTCAATGCAGCTCAGGTCCAAACGATCCCCAAGATAGAGCGTAAACAGCTCTGCTTGCGTTTCCACTGAGACTGCACAGAAAAACAGGAGAACATGGTTCTATTTAACAGCTCAGTGGTGACATTCAGTGAGTTTATGTTATTATAAACACAAGAATGGCTCCATGAATTAACAAAAAAAGGCGTCGTCTTTGAAACAAACAAATCATCTTATACATATTGTCATTACCAGTAAGAGAGTCATCAGGGTTGTTTCTACTCAAATAAACTGCACAAAATCTCTGATTAAAATATAAACAGGGACTGAACAGTGTTTGAAATGTTCAGAGGGCTCTACCACAAAAAGGGGCTGCATCTATGCTGTAGACACATCAAAAGGTACTTCAATCATAAAAAAAAAAAAAAAAGCTTCAACAAGACAGAAGAAAAGTCCTTCCTTGGTTTCCTCCTCCTGTCTTACCTCTCCCCCAAATTAAATTAAATCCCAAATTAGTCAAGGCCCCATCGTCAGGCAGGCAAGGAGCTACTTGGGAAAGAAAGGTGTAATTCAATTAGCCGGCTGAAGAGAGGGGAGGCGTCACGGAGCGAGACACCTGAGCCCCCCTGTTCTAAATGACTACATATTCCACGAGAGGGAGGGGGTAACCCAATTATGCTGACACATTGTCCATCACAATGGTGTTGTTTGTCTGGTTACAAAGGTAAAGATTGTCACTGGCCAACTTGCTTGACATTCTTGCTCTAAGATCACACACTCGTGCCAAAAAGCCACACAAGGTCCACAGTTCTGATTTATGGACTGATTTTCAGCATTGATCTGTCTGCTGATTATTTTCTTTATTAGTCATCTATAAAAGATCAAAAAATTGTGAATAATGCCATATAACTTATTCAAAGCCCTTTACACCTTAATATTAAGTTGATAATGAAATCACTCCAGTACAAAGAAGCAGAAAATCCTATTAACTGAGGAGCTGAAATCAAAAAGTACTTAAAGTTTTGAGCTTGAAATTTTTCTTAAATGCATAATCAATTACCAAAATAGCTGTCTATCATTTACAGATTAACTTATCGTTTCAGCTTTGGTTGACATGCTTCTTTTGTTTTTTAGCCAAGCAGCACTACAGAGTTATCCCCTGTGGCAGCTTTACAAAATAAGATCTAAGTCATTTTACAAATCCTCCTTTCCCATTTCCTACAGAGTCCCTTCGGCATCATAACAACAAAAAAATTGAACTGGATAATCAAATGTCAAAGCGGTGAGCGATTCCCTCGAGATTAGATTTTTTTTTTTCCCGCACTGTCCTCGAAGCACACTGTGTGTCTGTAAACGTGCTTCTTCACAACAGGAAGCCCATCCATATAGCATAACCTCAGGACAACATCAGCAAACCTGACTAATCCCTCCCACCATCACAACAAAGACCTCCAAACAATAAAAGGGGAAGAGGGAGCAGCGAGAGCGAGCCAGCGAGCATGTGCACAGGAGCGAGCCAGCGAGGGCCTGCAGCGGCAGGTTCTAGTGCCAGTTGCTATGGTGACCCCACTTGGGCCTAGTAAAGGTATTTCCTGGATCACATATGTCTGACAGGCCCTTAATCCCAGCAGGAAAAGGGGCCAGGGGGTAGGATCAACTTTCTCCTCAAAAACAAAACCAAAGGGGGGAAAGCAGAAGAGGCAGTTAGTGATGGACTCCAGCTATCCAACCTGGACACAGACGTTTTAAGAAAAGGTGTGTGTGATGTGTGTGTGTGTGTTTTGGTGCTGGCCAGTGTGTTTTTCCTGTCCCTGCCCTGTAAATGGAGATGCTACTGATAAGACTGTGTCAACATCCCAGCTGTTAATCAAGCTGCAGACATCATAAACCGCCCATAAAAGCTGTAAAATGTGCTGGTTGCTTTATTGTAGCCAAGACCATTTGTGCTTCTGTGACAACCTACTTCAAACTGGCGTGAGATATAACACAATGCGGTTAAATCAACCCTACTCCAGTTCTAAAAACAAGAATATTCTTTTTTTAATTTACATAATATATAAATACTAAAGCTTACAAAGAGCAACAGTAGTTTATTTTCAACTCTTCGCTCTAATATAAGTGCCGAGGTTTCAGCATTTCCTTTGAATGTGAGGATTTTTCATCTCAATTAATCCTCCTGCTGCTATGATTGGATTAAAATGGATTAAGGACCATATTTTCAGAAAGCAGCCCATCTGGAATGGTCTGTCAGGTGTTCTTCCAACCATTTGGAAAAATTGATTGACGTAGTTTAAAATCAGCCTAATTACTTGAATCATGAAAGGAATTTTGTGAAGAAGAAAGCATTGAGAGGTTTTAAAGCAGGAGGGGGGGGTTTGGGGGAATGAGAGACTCACTAGTCTGTAAATTCAAGACCAACTAAAAAGGAAGAGTTGGCGCCAGTCTATGGGACCTTCTCTGGCTACGAGATAGGAAGCAATATGCCGCGTGAATGACTTCTGGGATTTCCTGCTCTCACTGGAGTGATGGTTGAATGCAGTAAAGTCAAGCTAGTTGAGGCTCTGTGGTGGCACACAGTGAAAAACGGCCATGCCAAGTTTCCTCTGCTGATCTGACCACAGCAGAGTGAAGGGGTGGGTGACATGTAGAGGGGATTGATAAGAGACAAAAGGCAGGACTGGCAGGAAGCAGAAAGAATAGGACAATGCCTATTAGCAAGCCCCAAAAAAATTTCACTGAGCGAGTGTCCCTCCTGAAAGCACTCCAGTGGAGGACCTTTTCATTCCTAAATGAGCCGCTGACAATCAGCATGGATTAACACTTGGGAGCTACAAGGATTACTGTGCAGTGCAAAGTTGTTCCAGTGTCATTTAAATGAGTTCAGCTACATGCAGCCTTACATTAAGGCTTTAACAGACAAACAGGAAAACCAGGAGCTCTGAAAAGAATGACATCTAAATGCTGATCTAGTTGTTTCTTCTGCTGTTTTGTCTGTGTGCGTCACTACAGGTTTGTCTCAGAAACCGGCTCCCAGGTGTAAAACATATCATTAAAAATGTTATGCAGAAACAAGATGCTCCATGGGAAAAACTTACTTCACACTTCAGGTAAATAAATAGTCCTAAAGTTTTTGTAGATTGCTAAATAAAAAGCTGCCATTTAGAGGCAAAGTGGCACATTATTTACAGTTGTTATATGTGACTTTACAAAGATGTGATCCAGCTTTCACAGACGCCCTAACAGACATTAAGCATGTAAATAACTGGCTGTGTTGGGGAGGAGTGCAGCAAATGTGAGCAGATACTTCTGTGCTGTCGCCCACGATGAACACAGTCTCATCATGTTAGCATTTCTTATCAAGAGGAAGATAAATATTTATAACGGAAAAATTTGTATTTACAGATTTCTTTCTGCAGAACAGCCAATCCTTGCTGCCTATGTATTCATTCCCTGAGCCATATGTTTTTTTTATTCGTAGTAATATTAACAGTTTAACCATAAGCAGACATTGTAAAAATAGTTTGACAACAAATTTTTGCCATGACAATATTTAGCTTACGTTCTTTGCCTTCAGTAATTTGATGATAATTTTATTGACCTATAAAACTTTTCACCTTTTTTTTTTTTAATTCAGATTTAAAGTAATATTTGGTGCATTAATATTTAATGTTTCCCAACATTTAAAATCAAATGAAATTTAAAATTTTCAGCACATAACACTTCTACTTCCCACCAAAACAAGGTTTAAACTTAATAAAAAAAAAAACAACAGAAGATGATCAATGTCTCCATCTCCATAACACAACGCAGAGGGAAAATTAACTGCACATTAGACAGAAAAATACAGAACATTACTCAGCAAAATATCCCTGAGCTGCAATGAAAGCGAACAGGAAAAAAATTAAAATGAATCTGTTGTTATTCCTTAAGACCATTCACTTGTTTTTTCCGCTCGGAGCGTCAGCAGAGCCAGGCTCCTCTGGGCCCCATCACTGTCTGAAAAGAGTCTTTCTCAGGACTTTGGCAGCTCTACACTTTAAGAGGCCTCCACTGAAGGGTCAGTGGCTCATTTACTCTGACTGACGGCGGAGTATCGAGTCAAACAAATCCTCTGGGAACATCATATAAATAACTTTCTGACACTTCACTGTCACAACTGAAAAATAAATACACTCTCACTGAAATGATTAAAAACAGTGAAATTTCTCTGAACGATCACACCGAGTAAAAATTTGAGGGTCTGTCATGGTTTGAAAAGCTGCCCACGTGGCCCCTCGATGACATGAATTTCGTAGAGTGAATATTCTTTTCTCATGTGAACGACAACAGATAACAAAAAGCCACAAGATAAACAATGAAGCACGCATAAAACACGACCATTACCATAAAACTATTTAGTTTCCCCGACCAAGACAAAAGGAATGCAACCAAATGCTTCTGCTGTGATTGTTTGTCGACAGCTGAAGCCATCCGTCACCCAGCAGGGAAGCAGGGGGGGAAAGTGAAGCATTCCCAAGCAAAAGTCAGTGGGGGAGCAGAAGAAAAAGCACAGAGGCGCATAGATAGTACCTGGCCATTTGGTGATTAAGAACTGGGTGGAGTGTAAATGCATCAGACTTCCCCCCACCCTGCTGGAAATTTATGGCTCACCTTAGAAGACAAACGTTCCCCTCAGAAACCCTATCCTTGAGGATAAGGGAGGGCTCAGAGTAGCTTCTTCTCTCCTTTTTTCAAAAAGCGAGCTAATTTATAGTTTCCCTGGCAGTTAACTCCTCTCTCAGTGACAACAAATACCTTTTCATTACAAAGGAGGAGAGGAGCAGCGACTGCTAGGTAGTGGGGCTGCCCTTGGGCTACAGATGGGAGTCATTTACTCCTCCCTGTCCCACTGTTGGCTTAAACACAGCCGCACCAAGTTTATTTTAGAGCTTACAACCCAAGAGAGACCCTCTTGCTTAATTACTCTAATTATAATACTCAGCTTTATCATATTCTTTTGCTGCTCTCCACTTCCGACTGCAGAGTGTAAACATCCAAACCCATCTACCCACAAGTCCAGGCAGCTATTACACTGCTGGACTGAATCCAAGACACACATTTTTTAAGGATTCGATTTCAGTGCCTCTCTCTCCCCTTTTCAGAACATAACTTGTGTAGCAGTCAGACTGAGGGAAAAAATTCTTTGTAGAAAAATCTTTAACTTTTACCGCCTGACTAAGAACCAAATAAAATAATTTGACCCGAAGTTGAGTTTGTATTAACTGGTTTAGTGAGTCAGGAGACACAGAAAAGGTTTTCCCTTTAGTCAGAAACACACTTGTGCTACATCTGAAGTAGTAAAGTTCCCTCAAACAACATCAGACTCAGTCAAATGGGGGTGGTGGAGGAAACACTGACGCTACAAAGGACAGACTTCACCAAAGCCTGGAGTGTGTTACTCTAACATTCCTGCACTAAGAACAAAGCTTTGATTATCAAGACAAGAGTTAAGATCACAAAGACTTAACAAGTTTAGAAGTTCAAACAGTTACGTGATATTTAATAACGCCACTGCCAGAATCTGGAGAAAAAAAGCAGTGAACAAATGAGAGAGGAGTAGCTTTAAGTTATCAAAGCATCTTACCTTCATCAGAGCTGACAGTCCGGCACTCGGTCCTTAAAACTTGGGCGAACAAAGCCAGAAACAGAAGTATACTTGGCCTCATCAGCATCCTGCTGAGGGAGCTACAACTGCTGGCTTTTCTGCGACTGGAACTCCATTCAGACCTTTGGGGCATCAGCAGTGGGTCATTCACAGTGTTACGCTAGAGACAATAAAAAAAATAACAAAAAATAAATTAATGAATGACCACCAGAACAAAATGGGTAGGAGAAACAATAAGTAAGAGTCAATTCAATGTACAAAGTTAAAAGAAAGACAGACGAGATTTACTTGGACATTGCTGGTGGAAAATAAACTTTGATATGCAAGAATGAAAACGGGTCAATTAAAATCTTCTGTGGCTCCAAAACTGGAACTGGAACGAACTAGCAGACTTAACTTTAAGTATTAATGTCCTATTTTTAAATTTTTTGACAGATTACAATCTTAACTTTAGCTGACAAGGAAATTCCTCAATGGCTGAAAAAAAAACAAGAAGAGAATATTCTGTGTTTCTACAAGGTTCAAGGTAGTTACTTCAACGTTTTGGTCTGCTTGTACAAAAACAAAGATAAGAAACTGCAGAGCACCATGCATGGTTTGATTCCTCAAACAAACACACAGTGGATATAACTTGCTCACTTCTGAGAAATCAAGTGTTTTATTTTCAAAACTTTCAAATAACAACTAAAATCTGGACTTAAACAGTCAGACAACGTTATATAAAAGGTGTCATTTCTGCTGCTTGACCGCTGTTGAGGTTGACGGATGTGCAGTACCCTCAAAACAGGGCAAAGTGCAGTGGGTGACCCTCACATGAACATCTGCTCACATCATCACCTCTGCAGCATCTGGCCACAGAGATTAACACTTGCCCAAACCCCCAAAACCCCCCTTGAGGAATTTGTGTAAGACCAAAAAAACTACAGGCTGTTATGTGACACCCTTGTAGAGAGAGAAACCGCCAGACCATCATTTCCACGCTGAGAGATCTATCACCTAACAGTTGGTTTTAGTCCCCAAACCCAAAATGACCCCCTGGAACCATTTGCTCTCATGAGCTGTCAAGAAGAAGCAAACAAATGTTGGTTTTTAACCGAAGATCACAGGCGCGATCAATGACGACTCCCAAATTCAGTAGAGTCATGAATTATTCAAAATACCCCCCAAAAAAAAGTTCCTTCTGTAAAACGACAACAATAACAGCGTCACATCTGGGTCAAAGAAACCCTGACCTGCTCCTTGTTTTCACACAAAGTCAAGTTCAGAATGCAGCTGTGGTTTCCTTTGAGAGGTAATCGCTTGTGCGAGTGTGTTTCATTGCTGAAACAGTCATTGTGTTCTCTCTTCAAAAACCAATTCAATTTCACTTTCCAAGAATGCTCTAGTGTTCCAGCAGCTGAGCTGGGTCAGGGGGGTCCGAGGGGGATAAAGAAGCTTGGTCATCGCGGCTTTGTAAGCAGTGAGTCAGTGTTTGGGAAGACTCCAAGAAAGTGTTTCTGCTGCCAGACGGAAGGAACCGCAAAGAGCAGCCGACCACGTTCCCTTGGCCCTCGTCACTACGACAACCATCAATGATTGAAAGAGGAGGAAGTAGCTTCCTCAAAGTATGACACAACACGCTGTCATCCTCCGACCCCGCGGGAGCACGAGTTAAACATATCAGTATGTCTTACTATACACACACACACACTGGACACACTCATCGTGAGTTTGTGGTTAATGCTCAACACAGGCTGACCGCCACATTAGCAGGCTGATATTCTTCTCCAATATTGGCTTGTCACTGATGTTGGTATCAGCTAAAGAGACTGCAATACATCAAGTATAGATCCCATTCTACTCTACTTTGCTTGATTTATTAATTTTCATTGTATTTTTTTGCTCATAGTCACTATTAGAGCTACACCAGCAAATCTCTGAGTCAGCGCTAGCCTAAAACTGACGTACTGATTTGACAGTAAGCAGCAAGAAACTTAAGAATAGAAAAGTCAAACTAGATTTGAGCTGATTTAGAAACAGTGAAGTCATGGCAGCGTTTGTTTTTATTAACAGTCAAATATCCCTGGCAACATGTATTTTGGTCACAATCATTTTAAAACAAATCTAAGAGATCAGCATTGTTATTTTCTATTATTGTTTTATGTCATAGAACTATTTTCAGCTGTACTAAACAGTCTAATCATATCTTAAAAACTTGCCAAGAATCAATCCAAGTAATGGCATTATAAAGTCAACATCTGTCAGGCTGTAGTTACCATGTATAACATTTTAATTTCCAGTGACATTTACTAATAAAAAGTGACTGTTACATCGCACCTCCAGTTATTTTTATAGTTTATTGTTCAATAGTAAAATATACTGCTAGAGGACGTATTTTGCAAAACTCAATAGCCTGATTCTTGTAAAAATTATTTCACACCTGCGAGCTCTGCACAGTCCTCGTCTGCTGCCATTAAACAACTAAAACATGTGTACTGGTTCATGTGGGTGAAATGGTTTTTGGACAGGCGAGTCTCAATGCCTTAGCAGCGAAAAGATTCAAACTACACTTCTGTTTCTGTGCTCCTTCATTAAAAAATCTTCCTATTTCCTTTTGTCAAAACGTTTTAATTTTGAGACCTTTCATGAATGACAATAATACATGTTGAAAAATTGGTGGTGAGGCATGATAAGACATTTCAAGCTCTGTAGCTCACATTTTTTAGGAAAAAAATTCTTTAAGGAAAACTCCAGAAGGATTCTCAGCCAATGAACAGAAAATAAAATAAAACTCAAGTCTGAAAAGAATTACACATTGTGTGTCATTACCAAAGCAAATCAAACTGATGTGTTTGGTAAAATTACATTTTAAAAAGAAAAAAGCTCTTAAGAGACGATAATACTTGAAATATGGGGGGAAAAAGCAGTTAAACGAAATCAGAATTAGAGTAGAAAACACAAGACACATTTACCTTCTCTCATTATACAAAGACAAAGGTTACAGGCCTAACCCATAACATGGCCTGCACCATAATTACTGTTCACCGCCATCCATGCATAAAATTCCTCAGCTCCCAAATTCTGGAGCCCCCTTCCCAGTTAACGCTTCAGTCCCAGTCAGCAACAGGCCGGCCTGCACACGGCTGCAGTTCAGCAGACAGAAGAGCATCAGACCATTTCCCTAAGGCTACTGTTTTCACAAAAACAGACACTTCTGGGTTTTTCTTTGCAGCCTCACAATCTGAATCAGTGGTTTGTCACCAGCGTGCCATGGAGGGAGATCAGGTGTCATGAGATTACTCTCAAATGTAAATACAATTAATGTAAAGCCATTCGACACGGTGCCATTTGGTTCACACATTCAGTCCCTTTTTTCGGTATGTATGTTTTTCAAAGGGAGTCTGAATTCAGAGAGAAGCCTAATCACCCCTGGGACATTTAAGATTTTCAGAATATGTTGTAGTTCAATTAAATAAGCCTAAGAATAATTAAAAAATACACACACAAAATAAAATCATCACCCAAACCTCCTGAACACAACTAAAATATAAATATGAAGCATGAGAGACTGCATTTTACTTACAGGTAAATTTGACACTCACAAGGAAAAAAATCTCAATTACATCCCAAATTTCTTGATAAATCTTTTTTTTTAATAACAAATACAGCTATGCACTTCAAGTGACAACAATCCTGTGCTAGAGGAGCAGGAAAGCAAATTGAAGGGCAGGACTGTTTCTCTCTTCACATTGTAAGGTTTAAGGGAGAAAACTTTTTTTTTTCCTCTAGGTGACCTCCCTGTGGACATGCTACTTTTCCAAACCATCCATCTTCTCCCTCTCCGTTCATATCATAACATTTAGGGCTTTACATAACATCAGACTGGCCCCTCCGGACCCAGACTTCATGACAGATGTAGTAATGATGGCTCTGCTCTCAAAAACAAAGATGTACCTTACAACTTGTCTCTTGATTTGGAAGACAGAAATATTGTCAATTCAATTTTGCCTCTTGTGATGAGCAGTTTTGTCTGAACCTGTGACATAAATGCTGCAAGGCTCCATTCATAACTAAAGATGAATAAGGTGACATTTTCTGCAGAAATACAACACACTTGCTGCACAAGACAATCAAAAGAAGTGTTATGGATCTATGAAGCCCAAGTCTGAAGAGGGCCATCATGTGCACTTTAAAACATTTGCTTTCCAACGTTAAGCTCCAGCTTTGAAATGGGCAGCAGGTATTTAAGTTAAATGATCTAATCTGATTAAAGGCGCCTGCTGAGACTTAAGAAGAAAAATCAAAGCAGTTTTGAGCAGGACTGCAGGCACCATTTGGGCCTTGTGCTTTCATTTTCAAGCATGGAGAGACAGAGGTGTTACTGCACATCAAACACACTCCTAAGTGAGTCAATGAAGTGAAATACGTATGGAATTTATTTTCCTAATTTAACTGATAATGAAGTAACATTCTGCAAACAAACAAGTGGCTGGATTTCATAAATTATAAGCCTGCTTGTCAATTTAAGAGCTATAATCCTACAGAACAAGATGTACACCAGTTACATTTGATTACTACACTGAGGAAAGATGCATTTAAACATGTTTACAAAGCAAAGCTAAAACATAAAATCAGTCAGTAAATGAGAAATAAGACAACAACTCACCTTACAGGCGGGGGGCTGCTGAACAGCCAGTGTTGGACAGATTAGGAGACTCCTCAACTGAGATTAGATGCAGAAAAAACTTCTCGAAAAAACAGTAAATCCAGATTCAAACGAGCGACCCGTTCACGAAGCTCACTTACTCCAAAACTATCGACGTTTGGCTAACAAGTTTGCGCATATTTTTTGCCAAACTTGTGCGACAGAAGAAAAGAATGTGCGTCCCCCCCCCCACACTCCGAAAAAACCCCCAAATAATCAACGGAGCGGAAAAAAAACTTCCTACTTAGTGATAAATTCGTTATTTGTTTTAAGATTTTAACGTAGCGTTCGTCTTTCTTTAGCTTGTTTTATCTTAGCTAGCTAGCCGAAACAGATCCGAAGAAACTGCGCGAGAGCAGCCTCTGCGGTAGTTTCTGAGTCCCTTTATCCCAAAACGTCTGCGATGAAATCGAGTCCCCCTCACCTCCGAAAACTGAGTCCTAAAGTTCCTCAACTCACTCCCACGAAAGGTCCCAAAGCAAAAACGTCGTTCTTCGTTCGTGTTTTTAACAAAACGGCGGCGCTTAAATGAATCCCAGAGAGTTTAGGACCATTCCTGGCGGAGAAATGCTGTAAAACAAACGAGAGTCCGGGCTGCTGCTTCAATCCTCCCCCCTTAAATCTCAGAATCTGCTCAGAATATGCGCATCCTCCGGGCCAACGTCAAGGCGGACGCAGCGACGTACGCAACATCCGGTGTCTGATTACAAAATAAAAGTCTGCATAAACAACACACGGGAAAAAACGTGTTTTTTTCTCAGAACCTGGACATGTTGATTGGACTGAAGTCAAAAGTGTTAATGATAATTACATTTAAAATATTAATCAGTAGATAAATGGTTGACGTATGGATTCTCTTTGTGAGACAAGTTCCAGCTGTTTAATGTTTAGTTTATCTATACTTCTATGGTACTTAACCATGCTAACTTTTAGGGCGCAGTACTTTTTTGATATTACACATTAAAACAAAAATAAAAGGGCAATGGTTGAGGAATATATGTATTGATTACATGCTTTGTTATTATTAAGAGTTGAAACAGTTAAGCACAATTCAATCAAAATAAACAGCCACTACAACCTCTATTTTGTTACTGGCACTACAAACTTTCTCCTTATGAAAATGTTGTGTCTATGGTCAACATACATAGTTAAATTATTTAACTTTGTTTAGTTTTATTTATATCATAATTTATTAATTTAGCTTGTGTACGTTTCTCTACTTCGAATTAATTAATACTGATATCACCTTTCATAGTGGAGCATATTGCCTCCAAATATTATGCATATAGACATATAAATAATTTTTACACAATAAATTCACTCCAGAGACACTGCTTTTTAATTTTAAGGTTTTATTTGTTGTTTTACTCCACATAAATGCTGATTTCTTTCGTGTGATGAATCTGAGGCTTTTATTTTGACTGTAATATAGCCGGAAGTGCCACATGATTCACGCTGTTAATTTGTTGAACTTGACGCAGGCTGGTAGAAACCTGGCTCCCCCTGCCATCCACAACACCTCTCCTGCAGAGCTCCACCAACTCTCCACACCGCGCTCTTTGCATTGTGGGAGAGGAGATCAACACACCTCACAGGCCAATACTGTGATTATCAATAATTATAGTACTTCTGTGTTAGAACCATAGTGGGTATAATTTACATAGAAAACAAAGTCAATTCTTATCACAGCTAAAACACCAAGGTAACAAACCCCTGAATACAAAAGAAAAATCAAGAAAAGGTAAAACTAAAGAGCTTAAGAGGATCCATGAAAAAAATCTTTAAATTTCCAAAACAAACTGCAATGTTTCGCTCTTTTACTTTGAAAAGACACACAAGGAGCACAGAGAAATGTCCCATATAGACATAAATGAACTGTAAAATAAAATGTTTGCTGCATTTTACAAAATAGTTGAACTTTTATTAAAAATTGTAATGATTCAGCTTTCTAAACTGTTTTATTTGAAAAAGCTGCATTAATATCAAGTGGGTACAATCCACTGGTGGACGTGACACAACAAAGGTTTCTCAGTGTGAACAGATGTGTAAAGAGATTTTCTCTAACAGAAAGTGAGCACTTTCATCAACTTCCTGCTCATGGAAACTATAAAATAGCTTTACTGTGCAGACGTAAAGGATCGTGTGCTTTGGCAGCATTTCAGAGAGAATCAGAAATTCAAATGTATCTGCCAACTCAGCACAAACACAAGTTTGCTCTGCCTGATCAAACACTCAGTTCAGATGTGCAGAGCTCATATGGTCTTTGATTTCATGACACGAGCGACGACTGATGCTGCAGAGACACATGAAGCCCAGCTTGGTAGTTTGATCAAGAATGAGATGACAATGAAACAGACTTGAGTTTAACATGTGTTGACCTTCATCTTGCAGGCAGTTTTAACCTTGTGGAGCAAAAAGCAAAAAGCAAAAATAAAATGTTCATAAGGTGACTTTAGTATTTGCTTTACTGGAGATTCAAACTCAAAAACACAGCGACGAAGCCTAAAACAAAGCTACTTCCTCTGTGTTTTATAGTTGCTGAACTTCTCTGCTCCCCGTCCTCTGTTCAGAAAGCAGCCATTATCCTTTTGCTGTTATGTTGCCTGTAAAAGCCCCAAACTGAGCTCCCGTCTGCAAACACAGGAGGATCTTGGCACGATGTCACAGGATGTTTGGCTGCTGTGACTCATACAGAATAAGTGGCTCTGCTCTGATAGTCCACCTAAAAGTTAAATTTAGACTGTTAACCTGAATGTGCAAGAATATAAAACAACAGAACAACATAATGTATCGATAAAAACTTAACAAGAATAATCCTGATTGGCGACGCAAATGTACAATTAAAAGATATTTTGCCTTTGAAAATAGAAGAAAAACGCTCTTTTTGGACAGAGATCCTCTAATGAAGCATCATTAGCATCAGAGCAGGTTGAAATATTTTTTTTTTCTCTACAAAGAAGAAACTTTCAAGAGACAGACTTTTGACAGCACAGCAAAAATAAAATCTGTAACCTGTCAACAGTGTAAATATTTAAGTATTTTGATAATTAACATTCCACTCAGAATGTATATTTGATGCTGTAATGTACTTCTGAAGCAAATACCGATGACTTTGTCACTTATATTATTGTTAGTTTCAAAGTGACCTCATTTTTTGTCATCACTGTGAGGTTGCCAGGCAACTAGTGGAGACTACAGGAAGTGAGTCAGGCAGGTGACCTCTGTCTCCAGTCTTTATGCTAAGCTAAGTTATGCTAACTAACAGCTCATCAGACTCTTTGTAGAAAAGCAAATTTGCAAACTTCCCATCCGTTGGCTTCTCTTTAAAAGGACTTGAAAACATCAAGTTTGACTTTTTGCTGATATCTGCATTGATGCTGTTTTCAGACTCATGTTGCCTTGTTGCATATTCTGATACCAGTGTGTGCACCAACCTTTTCCAAAGTTCCTCTTTTCATGGGTTTGACACATAAACTCTCACCGTGAGGCAGATGCAGACATTAAATACGATGCTTTTTGAGTTTTACTCAAACACCCTGCAAAATAAGAAATCGTTGCTATCAGCATTTTGTCTTTGGTGCCAGTTTCGCTTTGCTCTTCATAAAATTCTCATAAATAAACAGAATTTAAATACTGGCGACTGTACTTGCAATACTCACTCAGAGTCAGTTGTATTTTTTGCAAAACTCTCCCTTTTTCTCCTCCTGAGAACAGATAAAGTGATGCAAAGAACATACTGTCTTTATGTTTCGGATCAGTTTATGCTGATGAGACATTTTTTGCTCTTAATATTTCGAAACTGTATTTTTTCTTTTTGTCAGATGCACTTTTGGCTCAAATTAACAGCAACTTCAAAGCGAGCAGCTAACTTTGCAGCAGATGGGGTGTGAACAGTGAAACCACATACATAGCAGAGAAAAAGCAAGCCAGTTTTTTTATGGTAACTAACAGTGAGAGTTTAACACGCCAGCAGCCACATCTTACGACTCAAGAGCATCAAAACTCCACTGAAGATCTTTGATGCAACAGCAGTTTGCAACCAGACTTTTATTTTCTCTGTCTGTGTCACTGATAGAGTTCCCTGGAGATGTGCACCAGGCTGTTAGTGATAACTCCTACAAAGGACAGGAAAGCCTTGGTAGAATTCAAAACATGTGTCGATTGTGTATTCATTTGATTGCTTATTGTTTCCTTCAGCTGACAGGAGGTGAGAGATTTATACGAAACTGTAAATATCAACGTGGGTCTGAATGGTGAAAGCTTATATTTGTGCCAAACAGATGAGGCAAAATGATAAAAAGAAGTTAGAGAGCAATTAAAAGATGCTCTTTGATGGTTGGAAGCAGCACAAGGAGATCTATTGTAAATTTTCCTGAACTTGTTTTGTGTGGAGCTAATTTGAAAAAGCTTCAGTTATTAATCATTAACTCGATGTGCACATGCCGCGGTAGCTCGCGAACATATAAGTGAGCTTACCAGCAGGACTTAACTAAAAGGCTGTAAAATGAAGGCATAAAGTTTATGATTTTATTAATAATTAGACAGTGCGCACCTGCGAGAAAAAGCTGAAACTGTTCGCAGGTTTTTTTCTACAAAGGATGAGGTCAAAAGAGTCATTTACATGATGTGAGATAAGACCAGGACTGCGACAAAAGCTCGGCCCGAACTCTGTTTTTAAGATCAGTTGGTGCATTTCAGATCTTTCCTCACTTCCTTTCAGCGTAAGGAAATGTGCCGGACACTGTTGAAGCCAGGAACACCTCATGCAAAAGGCCAAACCAAAGGCAGGCTGAGCCGCACATCAGCATGAGAACAAACAGGGAGTCATGCAACCCTCAGAGTGAACAATGTCTCCCCCAGGGATGCTTTGCATGATGATTTCCCTAGCAGCTCCTTCATCGTCCCAAAGTGGTGTTTTATTGTCCTCGCTTTTTTTTACGTGTTTGCATTCCATTGTTACTGAGCAAGTACAAATATCCTCCTTTATGCACAAAAAAAAGAACCTCAGACAGGCCTTCCACCACGTTGATTGAGCCCAGCCCTCATCCATCCGTCAGCGGTGGCCCTGTCCCCCCCACCCCTCGAAAAGCTCGGCTCACCGCCCCCAGCCTGCTCTTTGACATTACGCTGTTGAGGCTTTTCCGGGCCTTTATGCTGGCTGTTGTCTGAGGCAGATTGAAGACCCTTTGTGTGCGGCAGCTCCTGTCCTGAGTGGCCGGGGAGGAACCTGCTGGGCTGCGAGTGGAGAGACAGGAATGCGCATATGAATGGGCCAGTGTGTGCCGGGCACCTGCTGACGGAGGGACGGCGTGCCTCCATGAGTCCGGGTTCATCGGCGTAACCATCTTGTCTGATTACACGTGCAGCAGCATGGCGTTGCGTCGTCACACACTTTGCTGTTTGGTATCCTGAAGGAATTCTGCATTGTTTTCACAGAAATGATAATCAAGACGTGCAGCAGTTTGGTTCTGCCCTTCTGCTGAACTCAAACTATGTTTTCAATAGTGTCTGAATAAAGAATCTGATTAATCTGATTTGAATGAAAGAATGAAAACTTGCAGTGTCTTGTCTGTCATGCCTCATTTCTGACAACGAATGAATAAAAGCGGATCTTTGATACAAAGGAAGTCAGTTTGGGATTTAACTCTAATGCCATTTCCTCAAGTCTTCATTGAATTACTCTTTATTATTACGATTATTTGAGAGCATTTTTTCATTGATCCGTTCATTTTACGTCAGCAGCTGTGAAGAAAAGAAAAGTAATGACACCAACCTGTGAAAAAACTCTGCTAGAATTTCTGTATTTAAAGTGTTAATTAAGTAAATGTAAAGTATTATCAGTAAAATGTCACTTTAAAACAGAAAACATGAGCATTTTATTGTATTGGATTGCTTTTACTCATACTTACACATTAATTTGTCAGAATAATTTTAATGTTTTGAGCTTGTTTTATGTCTCTATGCTCTTGGACGATTTAATCTATAGAAAAGCATACTAAAGCAACTAACTGAAATAATTGTGAGATAAATACAAATATAAGAGTAAAATGTCAAATTTTTAAGAGTATCACTAAGTTTTTTATCTCAGAGATTCAAACACTCCGTCTTTAAGACAAGTCATCACTGATTATGGGTCATTGATCATAAACCTTACGTGTGGATCATCAGTCTGTAGGTGAAAAACTCTCATGTGTTTGCTATAAACTACATGCGTGTGACAAGCGAGTAAATCTCCCAAAGATGGATGACAAGTAAAACTGTGCACATGAACAACATGCTGGAGCTGATTTGCAGAGAACAAGCGGCAAACAGAGTAGATTTACAGAGTTCCTCTGCACATTTGGCAGATGATGCACAATAATCTGATTTCTAACAACCGCCTGGTTTGATACGACCGAGATATATGATCCCAAAAACTCCATTAATTGTCCTCTGACTCATATGGTACAGCTTATGAGTTGTTTGTCTGGCTCTGCTTTTGAGAAGATTACATCTCCATAATCAATAAAAAGCTTAACCATCCACCACAGAGCCTGGAAAAAAAAACATCTGGGAAAATAAACTTTCCCTCTGAAATATAGCCTCAATAACACAAAAATCACAGCATGTCCACAGAGCACAATTTCCTGGGGAAACTTTGACGTGATTACAGTCGCTGTTTGGGACGTTTGGACACTGTCCAGATGTGTAAGTCGCATTTCAGTCCAAGTGTGACTGCATGAAACTTAACTGCCACAGACGAGGCCTCCATATCCAGTATTAAAATGACCAGAAGATCTACAGCGTGTTGGAAACGTCTTCCAGATCAAAACATAAAGCTAGCAAGTATGTAGATTACACCTACAGAAAGTGTCCCACATGATCCTGGATCAGCTGAGCAGCTTGTCACTTCCTGCAGGCTCGGTGCTGATTACCTGGAAGATCTGAGCTCCGGCCTCTGGACTCATGGATCTCATCACCTGCTGACCTGCAGACCAGGAGCGTAAGATCTGCGACATCACTTCAACCTGCAGACAACATGCTGCTTTGTAGTGGGAGTGGACTGAAATTGGATTATGCAGCATCTCTAAAGGAGCAGCTCCCATAGATTTGATTACACACACACATACACACACACACCCCGCCTCCTCACCCGACACACACACCCCTGCTCCCCCCCCTGCAGATGAGACGACGTGGGCCGGTCCCCCACGCCAGAGTCTGGTACTCCACTTCTTTCTGCTTGCCCATCTGCCAGCCATTTACCTGATTACTTTGGGATAACTCAGACAGGTCGGACTCTGGCAGGACAGCTGGGAGGCCGGAGAATGGCATTAATTTGTTTTCGGGTGGACAGAAGAAAGATAAGGACGATGTGATCCTCATTACCTGTGAAAGCAAGCATCCAAATATCACCAAAATGGAGAAAAATGACATGTAGCAGTGACGGAAAACAACTGTGAATTGCTTATATTTTAGTTCTGAGCTACACTGTTTATTTGTAGCTTTAAAACTACTAATTTTGCAGCTTAAACATAACTGTCAAACTTCAGAAATACACAGATGACAAGCTGTTCTCATCATCCTCACTCAGCCTAAAGTGGTGTTTAAAAGAAAATCCCTGACTTCAAATCGTCCACGCAAGCATGGCACACAGACCTCCTTCTATTTCTGAGGAAAATAACATCCAGTCCTGGTTTAACTCGGGCTCATTATGGTGGAAGTGGGTTCCAGGGCCAGGAAGTTTCATTGCTTTCCAAATAAATCTCGCTAAACAGAGCTGTAATCCAAATTCCTCATCTTGTGGAGTCCTCCCAAGTCCTCACATTACAGGCGAGCTCTCCAAAGCCGGGGCCTGAACATCACACCCTGTCCTTCCAGATATCGCTCGTTGTAACATTTATCCTGACAAAGCAGAGTAAAGTAGGACAGTTAATTGAAAGAAACTTACCAAAAAAAGAGTGAGAAAAGTATTTTTTTTAATCCGACAATGCTTCTCATTTTCACCCAACAAAAGCCAGTTTCTGATTGTTTCCACATAAAGGAGCAAAGTAGCTCCTCGAATTCAAACCAGCTCGTTAAAAATTATCAAAAAGAACGAGGCCCTTTAATATTCCTCCGGTTTTACCGCGACACAGAGGGTTTTCATTACCTCGCTCACTGCTGGCAAATTTCAGACATCAACTTTGATTATGTTACATAGAAGCTGGCAGGGGAACAATCGGAAGGTGCTGTGGGCGGGTGTGACGGTGTGTGTGACAGTCGAAATGACTGCTCTCAGTCAAAAGCTTTGTTTTGAAAACAAACAGGGATATCTTCTAACCAATCGCCTCGGTGACCGGCGAAAAAATCACTGACATGTGGCGTTCAAAAAAAACAAAAAAAAAAAAAAGGTGATCCCAGTCACAGCTCCTCAGCTGTGTGGAAGGAGGAACTTGTCACTGAGCGTAAACAGCTCTCTTCGCTTAGTTCTCCAAGCTAAAATACCCCCCCCCCCCAAATCCCACCCCATCTACCCCCCAACACCCCATCTCCTTGTGCTGTGTGGCGTCAGCTGCAATGAGCTCCAGATGTGGCCTGGCACCCCTCCAGTCACGGCACTGGATGTGGTTTGAAGGTAGTTTGGAAACACCACCCACCAGCGGACCCAATGAAAGTTCCTCAGACTGCGAGCGAGAGGTTTCTGTCGCCGGTTTGTGCTCGAGTGGACGGCAACGCTCTGCACTAGGAGAACATATCTGCCTCCTATGAGTGCATGTGTTACTTATTGAACATGCTATGAATAAGTGAGTATATGGGACAACAGTTGAAAGCATTTCCATCTGTTTCAGTAGATATGAAAATATCAACATCCTTTTTTCCCCCCTCAGGCTTCAGTTCTTTCTTCCTTTTGCATATAATTACTGGTTCAAAAAGCACTCGCTGAAGGTGTCCTGCCTTTGATAACTTCAGAGGAAACGAGTCATTTCGGCAAGAATGGAAAGATTAAAAGTTAATGATTGCTAATCCCTTAAAATAGCAAGAAGTGCAAAAAATTTCAAGCACAACAGTTTCCTTTAAAAACACCTTCAGTCTAACGTTATGTGATAGTGAAGGTGTTATTTAAAGGGGCGTTTACTGTGGAATGTGAGACTTTTATGACATTTTTGTTTATAAAAAAGGTCAAGATGCTAGCTTACTAAAACACTGTAAAAGTATCAAATGCTAAATTAGCAGCTAGTCCATGTTCAGAAACCACCTCAAAACAATCTGCCAGGGTTTCTGTGAGTTTGTGACGTCACAACTGGACAGTCAGGCTAAGCTAAGCCTGACGCCTGCAAACTTGTGGCTTCAAGTTTTGTAAAAACCTGGTGACAAACATGTTTATGCTGTAAGTTTACTTGCCAGACATGCCCTGAAGGTATCGATGTGGCTGCATGTGACGAAGAAATGAACAAACTTCAGGAATTCCAAGTAATGTAACTTCGATTAGCAACCAGCAGCTAGCTTAAAAAGCTGCGCTGTTTGTGTTTGCTGGGCAGGAAGGCTCAGATTAATACAGACCAGATAACTGCTGACCAATCACAGCAGACTGGGGTTTTCAGGAAGGCGGCCTGGAAGTGACAGAAGTTTGAACGGAGCGTTTCAGACTGAGGGGGGCAGACGTGCTGCAGCGATTAACATAAAGAGTGAAATAATGTGTTTTTTTGAACATAAAAGTATGTAAACCTGTGTCATCAGCCAATCCAAACAAAGGCTTAAATCTAAAAATGAGATAAATATGTCACCATTAATTTGGCTTAAGCTCCTATAATAGGGTCATAGTGAAGCACAGATGTAATAAAAAAAAAACAAAACTCTTTTATCACAATGAGAAGCCGAAGTTTTGCCACTTAAAATCAAATTTTCCGCAAATACAAAGACTGATCAACTTCAACATCTGCACTCAGTGTAGAAAAGTGTAAAAAACTCTACACGGGAAGAAACTGTGCCCAAACGATGGCTGAAAAACGTATAAAAACACTGTTTAAAGTTAAAAGGGGGAAACTGAGATTTGTTGCCATAGTAACTCAGAGACCTGTTGAGTCCATCCAATCAGCTGTGACGGCCACACTGATGCTTCTGTCTCTTTCTCCAACAGTTGCCCTCTTTACTTTCCAACAGTGTGCTGGGAGGATGGAATGAGGTCACTGTGTTTAAGCTGCCAGCTAATTCACAGGGTGTGCTGGAAAAACACACATGCGACTTTTAACACAATGGCTCCCCCTGCTGACAGAGAGCAAAAAAAACAGCCAGGATCAATTTATTAGTAATAATGTCTTATTTAAAGACTTTCTGTATGAAATATGTAATTTGAGTTTGTCTTTGCAGTTTTCTTTCATTGTGCTGTTTATTAATATTGTCTTATTTTGTTCTCCTGCATTGAATTTCCTCAGGTTTTCTATGAACTGTCTCATTTCCTGATCATGTCTGTATCATAAAGGCCTTATGCTGTGATATAGAGGTTGAATACTTCTTGCAAATAGACGAACACACTGACTCTTATTACAGCGTTTCAGTTAAAGTGCTCTGATCTCATATAATTGCTGCTTCAATGTGCAGCATTTGAACCACTAATGCCAACTGTGCATGAAAACATAGATATCAAGTAGATCAGCAGCTGTCTATATTTCCACCTCAGCTCCAAAACTTCATCATACTTTATGTTTTACTTATTGAAATAATTCTCAGAAGAAAACTCATGTCTGAGACGATGAATGTGTGCAGGATATTTTCTCCTTTATTATTCCGCTTTAACAGAATATGTTGTTTCTTTCTAAATGGACAGATCTGCAGGCTTCTGAAATTGTTTTTGTTCAGTTATGAATATCCATTTTTACACAAAGTTCCCCTGTTGTATTTGTAGAAAACAAAGCTTGAAATTTAAACCCTCAGACTGAATCTCAGTCTTAACTGCAGCGCCCCCTTATGGCTGTGAACTGTGACTTCACAGATGTGTATGTTATTGTTCTTGTGCGATTTTAGCATCTCAGATACCACAGAGAAACACAAATACTCATCAATAAGACCAGACACAAAGGCACAAAGGGACTTGACCACTAGATGGCGCCAAAATGCAAACAAAGGGATTGAAGAAATCAATGAGACACTAAAAGTCTTGATCCTTTTTTGATAAGCAGTTTTGGAAAAATACTAAATATGCAAATCAATAAACTATATTCAGAGATAACTTGGCATTCAGGACACTAAAATGTTCCAATTTCACAGTTTTTTACAGATCCAAGACAAGTTTTGGATAGAAAAAAAAATTATTCCAAAAAAAACCCTGTCTTATAGGCTCTTGTTTGATCAATTGTGCTTTAAAATTCTAATATTTTTATCTTTAAAAATTCATAATTAATTAAACTAACCCAATTATTGACCCAATTAGGCTCTGTAATGTGATAACTTTTCCTGAGTAACTTCAGAGCAGAATGCGAAATTTATCCTGAATTTTTGTCATCCAAGTCAGTGACCTGAAAAAACGTACAGTTTTACATCTCCAAGCACACTTCATACCTCAACATGTGGCCACAATCCTCCTCTTTTCAAAATGAAAATATTTTTCTCACTGAAGTTTAAATTTTCGAGATCTGAGCCTTAAAAATCTGCTAGAATCTATAAGACTTCAATTGCATATTTTGCTGAAAAGAAAGATGCAGAAGAAGAAAAACTCTGTTTCACCTGATAGAAATTAAGTGATTATTGTTACAGTTAACTGGGACTTTTCAAGCCTTTTCATTTGCATGAGCCCAAGCTGACTTTCATGAAGCTTAAAAACTTTGATTTTAAGTGATTGTGCCCTGCGAACTCTGATAATATTTTGTTTTTGTTCAACAGTCGAACTAAATCACTGACAGAAGATTCAAAGTGTAGAGATTCAAAAGTAAAGTTTAATCACTTGTACAATCTTTTTGCACTATAATTAATTGATTATGAAGTTGAGCTTATTCATAGACAGAAATAATTTTGTGTAGTGAATATTTGCTGCATAAACCAAGAAATAAAGCACTTTGCAACAACGATTGTTCCTGCTTCGTGTTTATTGGTTTTCTTTCTGCAGGCTACATTCAGATAAAGTGAAAGTGAGATTAAAGTGCATGCAGAGTTTGTAGGTTTTCACTCCACCATCCACACAGTCTTCTATACATTTTTATTTAATTTGTCATGAAGCGTGTGATGTTTCCAACTTATCTGTCGAGTCTGTTTAAGTTCCTGAGAGCTGGATACTTTAAGTGCACATAAAAAAGAGGATACAACAAAATGGTGAAGAGAAACTCTGTTTCTGGAGGGAAACAAAACGAAGGCTGCTGCCAAGAGGAGAAGATGCATTAAAATCCTGCAGAATCAGGTGCCACAATTTAGCAGTGAGAGCTGGCATGAACACCTGGTTCACCTGTAAACCGGACAAAACAGGCAGACGCAAAGAAAATGTCAGCACATTGCATGAGCATGAGCAGTTCGACTCTGTCTCTGAGAGAAAACGAACCACTGATACCTTGATAAACATTCAACCATGCAGAGTGATAGGAGAACCCCATAGAATTGCTGGCCAAGCAGGTATACTGCCCAGCATCACCCAAGGACACATTTCTCAGGTGGAGGACTTCCATTTCCTCGCCCGTTGGGTTGGGACCAGGGGTCTAAAAGAACAAAGGAGGAAGGAAGGAACATCTTACTCAGGTATCTCAAAGGTTTTAACTGGCTCGTTGCAGCAGGAAGTTCCTACCTTGAGGACACGGACATGAG
>JAPZDY010000022.1:25111161-25124682 GCA_029783645.1 Ctenochaetus hawaiiensis | reverse complement strand
TCTTTCAATCAGCTGTTTCAGCCACACTGATGCTTCTCTCTTTTTCTGACAGTCACCCTCCTCAGCTTCCAACAGAGTGCTGGGATGCAATGATGCCACTGTGTTTGAGCTGCCAGTTAATTCTTATGGTGCGCTGCAAAAACAAATGCAACTACTGACACAACAGCTCCCCCTGCTGACACAGAATTAAAAAACAGCCAGAATCTTTTCACTTGTGTGCATTTGTGCTCAGTTTTTTTTCTTTGTGTTGTTCATCATTCTCTTATTTTTGTTTTTCCCTCTGTATTAAACATCATCATGGTTCTTCCTGAACTAACTCATCTCTTAATCATGTCTGTATCATACAGATGTTTGTGTTTCCAGTTTGCTCTTAGTTAGAGGTTTCATATATTTTACACAGTTTAGCTGAAAAAATGCACCAAAAAAACAGCAAATTATGTCCAAGCTCATTCTTTACCTAAGCAGACCCCAGCTGGTGTGTTTTGACCTCAGTTTATCTGTCAGATCTTAGCAGCTCGTGCTCAGATACAGTGTGTCTGCTGTCATGGTGGTGGCTTTAAGAGCTCCTGCAGATCTCCCTGTGGTGCCAGCTGGTAGGGGAGCTGGAGCCTCTTGTTCATCTGGCTGCAGAGTGCTGGACAGTGATGCAGGAGCAGCTGACACACCTCCTGATGACCCTGTTCTGCAGCCTGCTCAGCATGCAACGGAGCAACAAATAAACAGACCAGTTAAAAGATCATCACACAGTCTTTATAAACTGATTTCATTATCTTATTGCTGGCAGTTTAGCACCTTATGTAAAGGGGATGCCCCATCATCATCACAGAGCATCGGGTCTGCACGGTGGTGCAGCAGGAGTCTAACCACGTCCAGATGACCGCAGTAAGCTGAGCGATGGAGCGGTGTGGCCCCGCCGCGTGTCCGAGGAGATGCACAAGCTCCGCTCTCAAGAAGAAACCTGCACACAGCAAGTTGACCACTCCGACTTGCGTAGTGCTGAGACATAACACACAGATATGACAGGAATTCAGTGACATGAGGGTAAACATGAGCACAACATCCTCCCAGCAAACTCACCAGAGACGTGTATCCAGCTGCGTCTCTCAGGTCAGGATCTGTGCCCTTCCCAATGAAGGACTTGACCCTCTCCAGCTCCCCATCCAATGCAGCAGACCAGATACCTGCACAGAGGATTTGAACACATCACATTGGGGTACTTCACTGATAAATCAGTCAAATCGGGGATAAAAACTGTTAACCAAAGTCATTTAATAAAGGCTACAACATGCAGTTTGAAGGAGGAACTTCTGTAAATGAATACAAAAGCATGTACTTTTATATATTATGACTTTTTTTCAACTAATGTTTATTTTAGCCCACACACGAATGCAAACCTCGTTCAAATTCCATTTCACTCAGCGTCTGGTAAACACTGGGAGACGAGGCGGGATGGGAGCAACACGCACAGTGGTGTTTATCGGACGACATTGTTTAAACGGGCACAAACAACATAAAACAGTTCCACACAAATTAAAACCGACAGCCGAACTTCAGTTTTTGATTCCAAATTACGCTGTTTGACACTTCCGGGTTTCTTCTTCTATGTTTTAGTGGTCGATGACTCTTTTGGTGCATTACCGCCACCTATAGGACTAACGTGAAAACACACAAGCCCAAAGATAAAGTGGCGAGGCCAGTGAACGTTAAACAGAAAAAAATAGAATAATTCAGCTACAGGTTGAAGCACAGAAAACGTACATTAGCGATATTTGTATTAGAAAACATTAAATCACCAGAGAAAGGCTTAACGTTTGACCATCAAACGTGTAAAACACACGTGCTTACGTATGGACAAGCTGACCAATCATAGAGCTTGCGGTTAGGTGGTGCCTTCAGGAGCTCTCCGATCCGGTGGGTTTGACGTCCCAGATTTATCTAGGAAAACAAGCAGTAGCCAGTAATTTTGTGCTTTGGCGACAGAATGATTGTGAAGAAAAAAAAACACTGAAAAGGATCATTTTAACTTTTTGTAAATGATTAAAAGTTATTCACCACTTATGCTCTCAATTCATAAACTGACTATTTGTTCATTTTCCACTTTATTCCTTAAATTACTACTAATAATGCCCTGATCATTTATATAATAAATAGGACTGTTATTCCAAATGTTGGCAAGAGTGTAACCTTTATCCATACCTGAGCATGAGAGCACTATATGGATGTGGAACCTCAAACTAACCGTTTTTCCGACCGCTCCTGAATGCGTCTGTAGTCTCGTGTTGTTGTCTGATGCAGCTAGCAGCTTAGATCGCCAAGTGTTAGCCAGGAAAAAAAGACACATCATCGTCGTAATTGTAACAAAATACTTTTAACCAAAGCGCCTAAAGAATGAGAAGAGTTACGTTATTTATTAACGGGACTTCTAAAAATGGCAAGGTGGGTGAAAAGCGGTTCGTTGTGGGAGCTCGGGGCCGCAGAATGACTGGCTTTTTCCATTGAACATACGTGTTTCATTAAAGCTAACTGACACCAGACTCACAGTGTGACCGGTTCGTTACCAAAGATGTGTTTTCAACATCAGTTTTGTGAAGTCAAGGCCAAATTTAAATCTCCACATTTTAAATAAACTTAAATGTTAGCCGAAAACTCGTTTACATGCTTACTGGGACTCATTAATCATGTATAAGTCGTCGACCTATTTTGTTTTTGCTCGCAAGTCAGTGATTTCCATCTTTTTTTGTTGTTGTTGTGTTCAGGTTGTAGCAGTGTACGGGACCTTGTCTGATTTATTATCAGTAGCAAGCAATAAGTTAGGAATCAAAGCCTCCTGTTTGTACAATGGGAAGGGTGGTCTCATAGATGACATTGCCCTCATAAGGTAAACTCACACTATAATAATAAATAACATGTTTTCTGAGCTTCTCATCGGCTTCTCAGCTCATTCTGTGACCTTTTCATGTGTTTCTGACAGAGATGACGACGTGCTTTATGTGTCAGAGGGAGATCCGTTCATCGGTGAGTGATGTCAGAGGGGATCATCTATAAAACACTCCATGTTGACTCAGCTGGCAGTCTCATTTACAGCAGCTTTCAGGGGCCAAAAAGGATGAAACAGTACAGATTTCAAACAGATTGTTTTATAGATTAATATTCTGTTTATTTCTGGCTCATCTCAGATCATTTGCCCACATGGCGTTAACTCTGATCGCACAGCAGCAGGATGCAAACCTCCCTGCAAATACATGATTTAATGTTTTAAAATTTATTGAATAATGTTCTTTTCTGCCTGTGGTTGTTTAATTTGAGATTGACATTGAAGGTAGATTTTTTCTTCTTCTGTTTTGTACATCGCAGACCCTCAAAGTGAAGCCAAGGTTGCATCTGATCAGCATGGAGCTCACACCGATTGGCTGACCCTTAACATTGGTGGTCGTCTGTTCACCACCACCAGGTATCTGACCTCTTAACACAGTTTTTATTAGTAGTAAAACATAACTAAAGACTTTCATCAGTCTCTCTCTGTGATAGCAACACGTCCATTCATTGTTTTCATTGCTGAAAGTGTCTGTTTTGTGTTCAGGAGCACTTTGGTCAGCAAAGAGCCAGAGAGTATGCTCGCTCACATGTTCAGAGAGAAAGGTGAGTTATGACTACAGAGCTGACGAGCCAATCAGAAAGCATTTCAGCCTCTGTTTGAACAGGTTGTGGTTAACATCTGGTTTTTGTTCCAGATGTGTGGGGCAACAAGCGTGATCGGCACGGGGCTTACCTGATCGACCGCAGCCCTGAATACTTTGAGCCGATACTCAACTACCTGAGACACGGTCAGCTCATTATCAATGAAGGAATAAATATACGAGGTAAGCGTTTTGAGTCCCTTAAAGAGAGTTATTCAGTAAAACTAAAGTAGACACAGATTGGTGACACTGTCCTAAACGTCCTCCAGGAGTCCTCGAGGAGGCCAGGTTCTTTGGCATTGAGCAGCTCGCTGAACAGCTGGAAGTAGCAATCAAGGTAATGTGAAGAGTTACATTCAGTGAAGTAATCGCTCCCTTGAATCCATCATCACTGACCTCCGTTCACTTTCACAACAGAACTCACAGCCGCCTGAAGACCACTCGCCCATTTCCCGCAAAGAGTTTGTCCGTTTTCTTCTGGCCACGCCCACAAAGTCAGAGCTCCGCTGTCAGGTACAGCTAATGCTAATGCTAACAGCTAATCAACTACATCAGCTCACCTTATAAATCAATGTTTGATAATATTAGTTTTTCTTTTTTCAGGGTCTTAATTTCAGCGGTGCTGATCTGTCCCGACTCGATCTGCGCTACATCAACTTCAAGATGGCTAATCTGAGCCGCTGCAATCTGACACACGCCAACCTGTGCTGTTCCAATCTGGAGCGGGCCGATCTGTCTGGAGCCAACCTGGATGTGAGTCTGGAAACTCGTGTCAGCTCCAAATGATTCATGTGCAGATAACAGCAGAGACTCTGTGGGTGCAGATGCACTCAGTGTCACTGTGGGGAAGCAAACGTTTCCTTCTCCTCTTTAAGCTAGTGGAGGCTTTTTTTTGTGTTATTTTTATTCGTTGGTCCTCCTGCTGATGAACAATGGACTTGGTTTTTCAGTTTCTGGCCACTTAACACCTTCTGCCCCCTCAGTCGTGTGGTGGAAGGACCGTTCTGTTCTTAAAAATGTTTGCCAATGACACACACCCACTCTCACGTCCACCTCATCTGAGATATAACAAGCTGACTGCCTTTTTTTATTTATTTGTTTGTTTGTTTTTCTGATGACTTCACGTAAGTTTCCTTTTGGGTGTAACTGTGTGTGAACTTACAGGAACATTATGAACACTTTTGGTCTTTGCTTTGTTTTTTGAAGGGTGCGAACTTACAAGGGGTGAAGATGCTCTGCTCCAACGCTGAGGGAGCTTCTCTCAAAGGATGCAACTTCGAAGATCCATCCGGGCTGAAGGCCAATCTGGAAGGTAACCAATCACAATCCTGAATCAGTCAGAGGTGATTTCACATTCGTCTTTGTGTTCTCACCAAACGTTTTTTTTAAATCAAGGTGCCAACCTGAAAGGAGTCGACATGGAAGGAAGTCAGATGACTGGTATCAACCTGCGTGTGGCCACTCTGAAGAATGCCAAGCTGAAGAACTGTAACCTGCGGGGAGCCACTTTAGCAGGAACCGATCTGGAGGTGAGTCGCAGCTCGCAGAAAAGATAATCTGTAAAAAACGGTCACGTTGACTCTGCTGGAGATTTAAGTCACTGCCACTTTCTGAAGAAAAAGTGCAGATCTGAACAGTTTTATAGATTCATATTCTGTTTCTGGTGCATCTCAGATCTTTTGTCAAAATGGCTTAAATGTGTGTGTGAGTGTGTGTTTGATAATTCATTCTTTTATTTAACTGTATTCAGTCAACCGTTTGATGATTAATGTATTTTTTGATGTTGAAAGATGAATTTCTGTGACTTTTAAACTTTAGTTTGAACAAAACAAACAAAATAAATAAATTAACTTAAACTCTGAGACATTCTTTACCATTTTTCTTCGGCCAAACTGATTATTGGAATAAAAGTATAAGCAGATTGATCAATGTTCAGTTTAATTCACTCTGGCAGGACTAAATATGTGTGAACGTTTTCAAACCTGCTGCTATGAAACTTCAGTATTCCTGATGTTTTAATCGTCCCGTCTCGCTGTTTTTCTCTCTGCTGCCTTTTTGCAGAACTGTGACTTGTCCGGCTGTGATTTACAAGAAGCCAACCTGAGAGGATCCAATGTGAAAGGAGCCATTTTTGAGGAGATGCTGACACCTCTGCACATGTCACAGAGCGTCAGATAACTCGGCTCACATCTGGGCCACAGCTGGCTTCCACATTGCTCTTTTTCCTTCCACCTCTCCTGCAGCACATTCTCCTACTCTCTCTCCTTACCTGTCTGCAGCACAGGTAGTACAGTGTATGCACATCCCTGGCATTCCACCTTAAGTTAGCTTTAAATATCTTGCACTAGAAGTTCTTCAGGGTTGTCCATGTCAGTCTGTATGGTAGGATGTTTCTCTGCATTTATCACCAAAACAAAATAATGTTCCTAGTGTATGTAGACGTGTCTGGGTGCAGTCCTACAACTATACTCATGTTTTACATTATTTATATTCACTTTATATTACTTGACATGTTAATGGGAGTCCGAATCAGATGGTGTGTGTGCAGTGAAGTTCAGAGCTTCGCTGAATGCTGCTGCTGTAGCAGAAACAGAAGGGTCACTTATCAATAACTGCGTCATTATGTATCTTCTTTGTGTGTGTAACTTCATTTTGCTGGATCCGACATATAGGAAGCAATGCAAGCCAAAGCCATAACAACAGCACAGTCTGAAAGGCTGGAAGTGCTGTTAGCGCACCGTGAAACTATGCGACAGGCTAGTTTTCAACACAGCTTGGGTATGCAATACACGATTTACAGCTGTGACGTTTCTCCTTCTTTCAAACGTTGTGTTCTTCAAAGAAAAGCTTTCCCTTGTTTTTTGCGCTCTGTGAATCTACCTCTTTTTTTAATCCGGCGTGTGAGTGAACCGCAGCTGCATGCGTTCGACTGTGGCACCGCTCTTTGTGACATTCGTGTATGTTGTTTATTATCCTTCAGATTCCCGTCATGAGGAAAGAATCCAGTGTGACAGAAAGCCACGTTCAGGTGTTTGTGTCGTCAGAGTGGGTTCGTCTGGAAACATACTCCAAGTTTATCACGTAGTCATGCTTTGGACTTATTTTGCACAAGTATATGTCAGCTTGTAACATGTTAAACCTTTTCACCAAAAAAAAAAATGTTTGGTGCTTGTAATCTTCTGTAAATCAAATCCAGTAACTCGAAAACTTCCAAAAGAGTCATTGTTAGCGTAGACAAGTGTTGTCAGCTGTTTTCTCCTGTCGAGGATCTGTCTTCAGTTCTGTGCTGAATCAGCGTCCGTTTGCATGTGTGAAGAGCTAAACTCGTCTTTTTCCCACTGGGGAAGTTTCTCCCCCAGCTGTAGCTCGAAGCTGCTCTGATGCAATACTATTTACTCAGTTTGATCGTAGGTACCCAGCCTGTGAGAATGAATGATGAAGGCAATCATGTAGTGTAGTTCATCCCGAGCGAGGAAATCAGTGGAGGAGCTCTGGTTATTTATTTTGATACATCTCACTGAATGCAATATGGGGCAAGAGTTGGTTTGTGTTTGAGGCGGGGGGGCGGGGGGGGGGTGTAAGCCTCCCCGTCTGTGACTATTGCACTCGACCGTGGAAATATATTTCCATAAATGACTGTTATAAATAAACTGCTATGAAGAAGAAGAGAAGGTCTTTGTCGTGATTTGTTCCTCCAACAACTTTGCTTGTGTTTATGAGAATCTAACGTCTCATGATACTGAACACATCAGCCTGATCATGTTTTCACTCATGACTGAATGTTCAGAGACTCTCATGTTTTTAAGTCACAAATGTTTGTTTTATTCCCTGATTCCTTTAAACCAGCTGCACCAGATCAGCCACTGCTTCACCCACATGATGGAGACCTGCTCTCTGCTTTAGTTTAAAATCAATTCTGCATCAGTTGTGAACAAATGGGAGTTTCATGTATTGAAAATGTACAAGAGAAGCAGAAAAAGCAGACAGGAAACGGCTGAAACTGCTTGACGCTTTGTGCCGTAAGCTCGTCTCATGTAACTCGTTCTTTCTGTGGAAGAACAAAAATCACACACACACGGCGTTTAATCCTTCAAACAGCTCTGCGGGTCGCCTCTGAGTGTTTCTTAATCCCACTTTGTGACCCCCCGTGGTGAAGAGGCGGCTCAGAGGAGAGATAGCGGTGCAGGTGTATATAAACCTGCAGGATTCACGAAGGCCAGCAGACGAGAGCGAAGTGGAGAAGCCTGTCGACCTTCTGAACTCGAGGTAAAAACTCCACACGCTGCCTGTCCGAGTGGTGACTTATAACAGAAAAAGTCACTGAAGTGGTTTGAACCTGAAGACATCGTGACCTGCTCTGCGGTGCAGAATGTCTCCTCAGACGTCGGCGTTGTGGCTGCTGCTCGTGGGCGCCGTGATGTCACAGGGCGGCTGTCAGCACTGGTCGTACGGACTGAGTCCAGGAGGGAAGAGGGACCTGGACGGCCTCTCCGACACACTGAGCAACGTGAGTGTTTATCCATTTCTCAGCCCTGTTTGCTTCTTCTTCCTTGTGCACAGATTCATTGTGAGGTTTTCTCGTCTTCCGCAGATAGTCGAGGGCTTCCCGCAGGTGGACTCGCCCTGCAGCGTTCTGGGCTGTGCAGAGGAAACTCCTTTACCCAAAATCTACAGAATGAAAGGATTTCTCCAAAGTTTTGCTGGTTTGTAACTTACTGTTTACTTTATTTCTTCATTGTTCTGATAAATTTGAATGTATTTTCACAGATTGAAGCTCTTGTTCTCTTTCAGGACACCGACACTGAGAGGCTGATGGACACAGATTCCACAATAAATTCATATTTAAGCATCATAAAGTGTTGTGGTTATGGGTTGATATGATTTATGTCCAAATCAGAAATAAAAACTTATAGATTCATTAACTAAAAGTTTCCCCGATGTGATAAATGTCTGAACACAGCGATAATTTCACAGAGGAAGAAAAATGAACTCTTAACGATCTCATTCATCGCCTGTGATGCAGAAAGTTAAAACTTCGGTTTGTAATTGGTTGTTTGGCTGAGGATCGAGTCTGCAGGAGCAGAAATGTCAAAGATAAACATGATGAAAAGGTTTGCAGGTGATTATGTGTGCAGATGTAACAGTACGAGCTTTGTGAAATAATGAGCTGCAGAACAGAGAACGTGGTGTTTAAATCAGGATGGACGGAAATCCAGCCTTTGTTTTAGTTTATTTCTAAAAAGAGTGTGATGAACTGTGTGCTAATCTTTTCATTAGTTTTCTTAAAAATCAAAACTGTGACATAAACTTAGGAAACTAAACCATGACAGGTGATTCTGTTTTCTTTCTGAATCCAAGAGCAGAGAAAAAGCTCTTTTTAAAGAAGTGAGGCCGACTCCTGATAGCTGACAGGCTTTAAGTCCAAAATCTGCATTTTAGTCCCTTCTGCAGGGTTTGATAACAATCAGCAAAGTAATCTGCTTATGTTCGGGGGCTCCTGCATGATTTTAACCTTGCTGGGGTTTCACATCTGCCTCGTGTCTTCGATCAAAGCTTTTGAAGAGAACAAACCAGGTGTGACGTGAAATCTAAGGAATATAAACGGGTGACAACCTTTGTGTACGTCAGCACTCAAAGTGGAAGACTCGGGAAATGACTTGTTAAACATTGACACTGGCTTCAAACAGCAGCACAAACAGGAGGTGAACTCATCTCCTGCGTGCTGATGAATAAAAATCAGCGTTTCTGTGGCTGTTTTTCATGTGTAGTAAAATAATATGGAAGAGTATTTTTCCGTGGAGGATGAAGAGATTTCATTATGTTATAATGAGCCTTCCAGTCACGTCAGCACCGATTATGATTCATTCTCACAGAACTAATCGCTCCTCGTTATCTGACTCAGCTTCATCACAGATTAACTCGCTTCGACTCCGAGTCTCGACCGAGAAACTTTGACTTCGGTGGAAATTTACAGCCAGTTTTCTGTTTCTCCTCAGTGTTTCTGATCAGACGGCAGCAGACAGAATAAAACAGGATCATGTGATCAGAGTTGACATGACAAATCTTCATCCTCGTCTGTGGCCTCCATCCCACTTTTATCTCCTTCACCAAATCTGCTCTGTTCATCTTTTATCTCCCGAAATCATCCAGTTTCACTCTGTTTCCTCGACCGAGCATCCTTCCTCTTTTCTTATCTCCCTCTTTCTCCCAACTTCATCTCCTCTCCTTCATCTTCCTTCATTAAACTTCCCAACCATCTTCTCCATCCATCATGGACAGATAACCATCCACCCCTCCCATCTATCATTTTCCTCCCTCTTCCATCCACCCTTCCTCTCATTCATCTTTATCTGCCTTCCTTCAATTTACCATCTTTCCTGTTGTTTATTTTCTATTCATCCTCTTTTTATCTTACTATTCTTACTTTTCTTTGTCCTCTTCACCCTTTTTTCAAAGATTCTCTCACATTTACTTCAACTTTCTTCCTCTCTCTCCATCTCCTTTCTTTACTTCTCCACCTTTTTTCTTTCACTTCTCTACCTGTCTGCCTTCATGTCTCCACACTTACCCTTTATTTTCCTCTTTCTTCACGTCTCTTTCAACTACTTTTCTCAACATCTTCATCTTTTCATCCTTTATCTTCTTCCTTCACAGCTCCGCCTTCTTCAAACACTCACCTGTTTTTCAGCTCCCTCCCTCTCCATCCATCTTTTACTTTACCTTTCATTCATTTACCTGAACACTTCTTCTCTTTCAACTTTCTTCCTTTTCATCTTCCCTTTTTTACATTTCCATCCTTTGTACCTCCAACTCCTGACACCGCTCCTCTCCTTCTCCAGCCCTTGTTCATCTGGGACTCAAACATCACTCTTGAGCTCCTCATCAGATGTTCCAGATGTTTCTAAGTCGTCTGCAGTTCCACCAAACAGAGATTCAGCCGTCAGACTTTTCAGAAAATATCATCCAAACGAATTCTTGATTCTCAACAAGGTCAAAAACTCAATATGGCAAAAAAGTAAATAGTTCTAAAAGTTAAAATATCAAAAATCTTTGCAGCAGAATGGATTTTTCCCATTTTTTCTACCACATTAAACACCTCACGACCCCTCAGATGTATCATGTGACCCTTCAGAGAGGCCTACTGTAGGCCAACTCGCCATGTTTCTGCAGATGTTATAAACAAACACAAAGTAAAGGTTAACTGTTCAGTCGACCACTAGATGGCACTAAAGAACAACATGAAACATCGTCTCTTCAAGTCTCTGCTCCTTTGTTGTTTTCGTGTCTTGGTCTCTAAAAAGTCCACACAAATGTTGTGGTATCTGTTTAATCTATCTGCTGTAAAGATTTTACAGTATTTACCGTAAAGCCGGACCAGAGCCCGTCAGCACTGTAATTTATTGTCATTTACTGTACTTTATTGTATTTGTTCACCTCGAGAACATGAGTCTGAAGCCAATCTCTTGTATCGTCACAGCTCATTGCTTCCACGTACACTCCGCAGGCTCCTCTGCATTATAAAAGTGCTTGGTTGGATAAGCAACATCAAAATTATTTGACCAGGCGACGCGGGTGTGTGTAAGTTTGTGTGTGTTTGCCAACAGTGTATGGATTTTTAAACAAACCGAATAACAAATCGAAGTTCATTCATCACGGAGATGTGACAGCGACACAACAGCCTGCAATATCCTGCTGACGAGTGTGTGTGCGCTGGTCACACTCTTATCTTCCGTGGAAAAGTGTGTGTTTTTCAAAGTAGTTCAATCTGTTTCTCGGCAAACACACATGACACAAAATCACTTCCGCGGGTTTCACAGGTGATGAGATTGCAGCCACTTTTGTTGAACATACACACACAACACCATATGGGTCAAGTATTGTCCTTTATTGAAAGTAATTTGATAAGGGATAAATATACAAAACGTTAAGCAGGACAGCTGGACATAAAATATTTACTCAAGGTCAAGTGAACAATAGCCCTCGGAGCCCATCTACCTTCAGTTATAAAAACAGATCAGACACATTTCTTGCAGCAAAGAACCTCATTTTAATTTTTTAAAGGTGGAAACATCAAAACAGGTTTAACTCGGGAGATTTTGTTTGTGTTTCAAAATGCACTAAAACCATGAAAATACCTGTCGGAGGGAGCAGAGCCTGCTGAGTTCGTCCCCCCACAGCTGCCAGGTCCACCAGGTTACCTCCAATTAGTCTCCCTGAAACCGGCCTGAAACTGATTGAACTAAATGAACCGGTGACGCCTGTCGAGGAGTCTGAAGAAATGAAGTTCGTTGAATCCTTGCAGACTCCAGCTCCTGAACTCGTCAGGATGCATAAAAAATCAGCAGACATTGTGATTTGTTATTGATGCACTGAAAGCAGGTGTAGCTAATAACATTTAAGGAAACAGATCTATATTTTAGATAAATACACTTATTTGTTTGCTTGATGAGAATTATATGAGTAAAATGAGACCTTAAGAGAGAAATATAAGCTACTACCAGGTTACTGGTTAGCTTATCTGCCCCTGCTTAGTTCACTGGTGACCAGCATTGTTTGGACAAAGGTAGGCTAACAGTTTTCCCCTGTTCTCAGTCTTTATGCTAAGCTAACCAGCTGCAGAGTTCAGCTTTATATCTACTGATACATGTAAAAATGACCCTCTTATCTTATTTAGCAAGAAAACAAAATAAGCTTCTTTCTAAAAATGTCAAACTCATCATCAAACATCAGCTTACATGCGCTATAACGACAACACTACAGCTAGCATAGCATACAGACTGGAAACAGTTTCAAAATGCTAACTTAGCTTCATCTGAGGGTAAAAAAAATCCACCTACCAGATTTATCTGTTTAATCCAAGCCAGACAAAATCACCATTTTCCATTTTCCATTTTATTTGTGACTCTTTGTTGGACAGGACTGGTGTCCATTTGATAGCTAACCCGGCTGCTAATCTGCTTCTGCTAACCTAACACCTTAGACTAAACAAAATATCAGACTGTCATTTTTACACTTATGTTTTAGTACAGTTTAAATAAAAAAAGACATATTGTGTTAATGAGTGACCTTTATATGTGTTAAAAAGTGGATTTTTGTACCTTCAGACAGCTGAATCCCTCTGTTTCCAATATTTATGCTAAGCTAATCACCTCCTGGCTTCAGCTACATATTTGCTGCAGACATGAAAATGATGTCAGTTTTTTTATTTAACTTTTGACAAGAATGCAAATGAGCAAATTTCCCAAATATTTAACTATCAGTACTTCTTTTCAACCTTACTTGTAAAGCAGAGTGAAATACTAATTACACCTGTACTCTGCCATGTCAAATCAAACGAAGCCCTGTTACCCTACAGCCAATGTTCACAATTATACCAACTCTGACAAGTCAGTGCAAGTTAAAAAAAATGAAAGGGGACTGTGTTGCCCTTTGGTATTTCCAGAATTAAATGTTATGTCTCACTTTCTTTGTCTTCCTCTTCAGGCAGAAAGAGCCGTCTGATTGAGCTGGTTCCTCTTAAACCGATTCACCCCGCCGCAGCTCCTCTGTCACTGTTTAATAAAGTGCCTTTAATAGCTCGGTGCTTTGTGTCAGCTTGAAGAAAACCCATTGAAACCCCTGAGGAAACTGTAACCAGGCAACTAAAGCAGGCCGTGGTCTCCCTCTTTCATCCCGACCAAAGAAAATGGAAGGTCAGACGCAGAGGCCACGTCCCAAATTGTCAGGGCAAGATTACAAAGATGAAAGAATTTCTTGAGCCTCTATTGTAAAAATCTATCTATCTATCTATCTATCTATCTATCTATCTATCTATCTATCTATCTATCTATCTATCTATCTATCT
>JAPZDY010000022.1:25087588-25110387 GCA_029783645.1 Ctenochaetus hawaiiensis | reverse complement strand
GAATTATACCGTCCTCTTACAGTAGTAAGACAAGCAAAAAATTTAAAAAAAAAGTGACTGAGGAGAGTTAAACTGCCCAGAACAACAGCTTGGGGAACACTCGGGCCAACTATGCGGTGCATGTTGTTCCTGTGATTCCTGCGCTTATATGAGTCTCTCTAAATTAAAATGCAGAGTGCCAAGATGCTAATCTTTCTGGAACGGCTGCACAGACGAGGAGAGCGGCCCTGTGTACTCATTAAGTGTTTGTCTTCAGCCGAGCTTCATTTCGTAGCATCGCAGTAATGCGCCCGTAGCCCCCTCAACAGCTACCAATTTAAAACAGCATCATTTAACACATTGTCAAGTGTCGCTGGAGTACGTCAGCACCTCCGGCATCTCAGGGCCCTCTGAGAAGAACAAAATGAACACTGCTACTTCGCCAGAGGAATATAAGAGAGGACAGTCCGCGGAGGTCGAGCCAGGCCGAGGCGGCAGAGGCCAACACAGTCACTTAAGAACCGGTGAGAGCTTTCTGAAGGGCTAAAGTGCCCTTGAGAAAACAGTTTGGCAGGTTGTTCGAGACGCCGTCTGAGCTGAAAACAAGTCGGGCTTTCTGTGAGCCGAACAAACAGCCTGCACTCGATCACTTGACGTTCATCAGAATAACTCTCATACTTCCTCATAGTTGTGAAGCTCATTTTTCTCTGAGACAGATAACCAGAGCTGAGGTTCGACTGGTTTCACAGCTTCTTCCCTCCCAACGCTGTTAAACGTCTGAGGCATCGAACACAACACTGATTTATTCAACACTGCTGGAGCTTCTTAAATGTGTTGTGATCTCAGACATCCCCCTGAATAATGCACACAGAGGCAGCACACTGCGTTTGACCTCAGACACATTTTGAAATATTGACTGATAGAAGTTTTTCACCACATACGACAACAGATTCGACTGACTCATGTGTAAACACATAAGCGCCATTATCTCTGGGGAATGAGGATCCCACACTGTTTCCTAAAGTGGAAACTGTGCCGTCTGGTCACCGTTTGGCCTTTAACTGGAGACTTGGGACCAATCAGTTATCTGTTAAAAAGCTGAGAGCGATGTGGAAGAACTGACCCGACAGAGAAACACACAGTCTGAAAAAAACAAATCAGTGCAAAGTAAAGATTGTGAGAATATTACAACATATGAAAGATAACAGATAAATGTTTTAATTCAGTTCAATACCACAAACAAAGGTGACAAACAACAGGTTTCTATCTGTTATGCTACACAGTGCTCTTTACTCCCGACCGTAAAAACTAAAAGTGTGTCACATCTTTTACAGACTGCACATGTTTTCAGTGATGTTATATACAGCTGCTCCCACAATATCCTTTACTGCCACTTTTATTCTGTTTTATGGCACCAGATTTATGGTTATTGTTTGGCACATTTTTATGAGAAAAAGCATCTCGCACGAACAATACACTCGAGCGCAGACGCACACGGCTCCTTCCAAGGTTTTCTGCAAAAGATCATCAGGTTATTTGCGGTGCCTGTAGGTAATAAGAAATACATTAGGATGATGCTCGTATGCCGTCAGAACGAACGCCCGGAGCCACATTTTAATGCACTGATATTCTCTCTGTCAGTTACGTAATGAGCTACTCTGATGATAATCATTACCACATCACAGTTCACAAATCTTTAATATTTTCATCAATACTAGTAACATAAAAACAGGAAAAATTGAAACGAGCGTCTGCAGCTTCTCCTCCTTTCAAATCTCCCTCACATTCATAAGCAGGTAAAAGTGTGAATCCATTTAAACATGACGTCTGTAGAGTAGATCCCAGGGCGATAAAGAGAAAACATGACAGATGTATAATGGATTGAACACTGTGTCTTCATGTTCCCGCGGCACGCTGGGAAAAAGGACTATACAGACTAAAGTTGCAAAAGTGCTCACGTAAAGTGCCTTCAGCTGCCCGACAATACTTCAACATGTCCAACCTTTGTACCGGCAGTTTGTTATCTACTTCCTCTTACATGTAAACTCATGCTGAATCGAGGGCACCGCGCCACGCCGGTAAACTGTCTCCAGTCACCTCCCTCCGGACTGCTATTGTTAGATTTATAACTTTGTAAATGTCAACCTTGCTTTGGGCGCAATGAAGCAAGAAAAAGCTCCAAAGGATGACACAATGAGGGCGGAAGGGGCCCCAGAAGTTTCTTTGTCTCTGTCTGAAAAGGCTTGGGTCTAAGTATTGACGCTAATAGATCCGTTGCTCAGGATCGACCCCTTGGTGACCTCCGTGCTGACGGTGGAGAGGGGGACGCTCTCGTACCTCTCCGTCGCCCCCCAGCAGCGACAGCGCAGCAGTGTGGACTTGAGCTGTTTCTGGAAGTTGCTGTTGAGGAAACCGTAGATGATGGGGTTGACGCAGGTGGACGCCATCGCCGTGAGGTGGCAGAAGGAGAAGATGATGTCGTGGCCGCAGGTGGGGATGGCCTCGTGGTTCCAGTCGAACACCGTGTTGAAGACGTTGAGGGGCAGCCAGGAGAGGGCGAAGGCCACCACGATGGAGATCAACATGGCGTTGATGCGGGTGGAGCCCTTGTTTGTCTTTTGGGTGGTGTTCCTGCCGCGCTCCACCATGTCCTTCCTCCGTCTGAGGCGCAGGTAGATGTTCAGGTAGCAGACCATGATGAGGGCGAGGGGGAGGAAGTACTGGAAGACGAGCAGGGAGGTGGTGTAAGCTCGCCGCTCCTGAACCGACGGCCACCGCTCCATACAAACAAGATGGTCGCTGACGGGGAAGGGGATGCTCATGTTCTGGAAGGGCAAGGTGAGGACGCTGTAGGAGAGGAAAGGCACCGAGATCAAGCAGGCGACGATCCAGGTGACGGCCACGGCCAGGTAGGACTGACCCACCAACGGCTTCCATCCGGTCGGGTGGACGATGAGCTGGTAGCGCTCCATGGCGATGAGGACGAGGGAGAAGATGGAGACGGTGACCGACACACACTGGATGAAGGGCGTGAGCTTACAGAGGGCGTCTCCCAGGATCCAGTGGTCCATCAGCGTGTAGATGATGGTGACCGGCAGGCAAACGATGCACATGAGGATGTCGGAGCAGGACAGGTTGGCGATGAAGATGTTGGTGACGTTGCGCATCTCCTTGTGCCGTGTGATGACGAAGACGAGGCAGGAGTTCCCGATGAGGCCCACGGCCATCACTGTGCTGTAGGCCACGATGAGGAAGGTGGTGCCGCTGAGCGAGAGCGAGCAGTCCTCCGTGAAGTCCCACGGTATCTCCTTCCACAGCGCCTGGTTGTGGTTGGTGTTCTGCTGCGGCTCCATGACGGTTTCTCTCTTTTTTTTTTCTTTTTTTGTTGGTGCTCACTTCAAAGTCCAAAGACGAACTGAACTAATTGGTCGGGTCACACCTGCTGTAATTACCTTATGAATAATATTTGCATTTTTTACAGCTTCTTCTCTTCCAGGGGTCCTCGTTTGATCTCTGAAAGGAAGAAGAAGAAATAAATCTCAAGTTGTGAAAGTTTCATTTTTTGCAGTTATGAACTCTCGAGATAGTAAATGGTTGGTTTATCACTCAAATTGAAATTTAGCTTCCATAAAAAAACTGCAGCATGAAAAGAAAATGACCCTCTCTTGATGAAAAAGCTCATTTCATCACTTCTTATTTTTTTCAAATGAGAAAATGTAGCCGAGACTGACTCTATTTTCAATTTGCAGCGTTTCCGAGTGTAAATCCACAAGTGTCTTTTTGGTGCTGAGATTTATTTAGTGAACCAGTTGCACCTTTCTACACACTGTCGGTGGATTCGGCTCTGCCAGGAAGATTTATGAAGGGAATAATTAATGTGGGTATGCAGATATCACCAGGCTGCTGGCCAGCCAAGATCTCCTCGTCCCCGCGGACTGACTACAAGAATAAATGATGCGCTGATGGCACATCATCAAGGGAACAGCACAGATCCAGACCTCACGGCATCGCTTTAATGGCATGCTGATTTAGATTTCCAACACAATAACGGTGATAATGGCCGCTCCTTGAGAGCCAATCATCCCCTCTCACCGTCTTCTCCTCCTCTGACAGCAGGAATTGGTCGCGTTCGTGTCCATAAAGGAGCAGACGCCTCATATTGTCTCTGAACATTCACAGTAGCTTCTCAGATTCTGAAGCACATGTGGTCCTTACAATCTCCAACAAATTAATGTAGTGGAAAACAGAGCTGAAAAACAATTTGGTTACACTAAGGTTGAGATCATCTCACTGGTGTGTTTGTGTGTGTGTGTTTGTGTGTGCATAATTGCATATTGTTGAGTGTGTGTGCTGCAGTGAAAGCAGGACTGATGGTGTTTTGCCCACAGCTCAGTTCCCCTGAAATTAGTTTTGCAACACAGCTATGCTAACAGACTCAAATCTGCAGGACTTAAAGGATTTATCATTTTTAATTGAGCTCCCCTTAACGATGATAAATGTGGACACATTAATTGCTGGTGGTTTGTCTCTATTATAGGCAGAAAATTCCTAATATAATGTGCTGTTGCAGCTGCAGTGATTACTAACAGAGCTGGAGTATTTATAACATAGTGAGGAGGTAAGTGCAATAATGCCCCATAAATTCCTTTGTAGTAAACAGTCTCTGTATTGATAATTAGTTCCCTCCTGCATGTCAGTGTGACTTAACCTGCTGCACGCGGTCGTATATCAGCCTCCTGCTGCAGCCTCGATGCTGGTAATTTATGGCAGACTTTGGACATTTTCAGTGATGCATTGCTTTTTATTGTGTCTGCTGGTCAAGGACGAGCACAGGAAACGAGAAAATATACCAAGGACGTTTTTAATATTTGATATGAGACTTATTGTGAAGCGCAGAGATCATCTGCAGATTGAAGGCAATGAAATCTCCTGCAGAAACATCAGCACACATGAGGACCTGTGAAGTTCCTCACACACATCACAGCTCGTGGAGTTTCTCTTAAACAGAGAAAGAGATTTTTAATCCGTCCTTCGCGTCATCTCAGTTCAGTTTTCCTCCCTGAAACACTTTGTCACAACACAGACACAAGTCCGGATTCACGCAGAAACAAGTGTCAGAGAATCAGTGTGTGTGTGTGTGTGTGTCCCTTACCTCCGGTCTCTGCAGCGTCCCGGATCCACCGGTGTGTGCCTCAGCTCCGGACAGGTGGACGAGCCTCGCTGCGCTCCTGCGGGGAGGAAACGCATCATACATGTGCAACTGAAAACCCGCTGATCGTCCGCTAAACAGCGTCACTCTCACTTCAAAAAAAGAAAACTATCCATCCGTTAAATTCATGAAAGCTTCAACAGACTGACAGCACGGGGAATTTAAATGATCCGCGCGTTGATAAGATTATTAAAACACATTTTATGCGCCTTAAAAACATGTAAAGAAACATCAGACTGCGGTGTTTAGAGCTTTGCCGCAGCTTCTTATGAAGAAATGAATTTAAAAAAAATGAACGACTTTATAAAAAAATACATTTCTCACTTTCTCTCACACAGAAAAAGAGTTGTACTGTAGGCTGGCAGGAAATGCAGTAATGTACTTAACGTGAGCTGTAGAATAATCCATTGTTTCTTACCGGAATGTTCCCTCCTGCAGGGCGCGAGACTCTGCTTTGCATCAGGTGAGACAACAAGAGTTTTAGGTCGCGAGGAGGTAGGAGGTGTCCTGCCCGGATCACTGATAGCAGCTGAGATATCTCTTAAAGCGACCTTATGCCTCAGACTCAGGCTGGGATGTGACTGGTGTTACATGTTACATAATAAATTCTCCAAGCCTCGCACGCACGCACGCACTCACGCACGCACGCACGCTTGTACTCGCGCGCAGGCACGCACGCACAGAGGGGCCAACGGGGAGATGCAGTTATCTGAAATGTGCACACATGGTCTGCTGAACCCAAATGTGTTGGTGACATTAGATGATTCATGTACAGTGACATGCTGAGTCTTCACATAAGGAGGGAAGCTGCCATGAAAAATAGCTGCAGAATCAGTGTCATATGATACTGACACATGAGATTATTCTGGTTCAGTGTTTTAAATTCCTCCATGGCTTCCTGTGGTTGCTCTGCAGCTTTCTGTCCGGCGGTGATATCGTGTTCTTCTCTCCACGTGGGAACGTTTTTTAAACCAGGGGGCTGTAAATGTGGACGTTGTTTGCTGCAGAGGGACAGAAACAGGACTGTTTGGAGACATTCACACACAGATTTTGTTGAGTTTTCACATGCTGAGAGCGTCTGTGGGTGCAAAGCTCATCGCCAGCACAGACTGTCAGTCACAGAGGACGCAGAGCATCCTCCTCTTAACTGTTTCAAGTCACTCAAACACACTCTGATAAGCAGAAAACAAAAGCATGTTCTGCAGCCAGAATTCAATGATAAATATCGATGGATGCAGGTGATTGGTTGATTTATTAGACCGTATTCCAGCGAGGCCGTAAACTGACTCCTCTATCTGCTATGAAGATCGTTAGCCTTGTCGATGGGTATGAGAAGCCTCAGGTGATCAATAGCACCCAGCAGCCGGGCTCTCTGCATGCACAGAACACACCTTTGCATCATTTTCCACGTTCAGACCTCGTCAGGACGACAATCCTCGTCCAGATCCCTCCGCAGATCACACCTAGAACTATTTTAAACCCGTTTCTTTGCACCTCTCTTGCTTGTGCAACAGATTGTTAACTGCTTCTTCACACTGTCCCCCACACACTCCTGTTTCATGTGGAGGCTGCATGAGAGAACAGTAATAGCTGTTTGTCTGAGAGGCAGAAACGCTGCAATGACTTGCCACCACCAACAACGGCTCAGTGGGTGTTTACTCGACACAGAGACTCGGGTGTCAATTCACTCCAGACAATTAATCTATGCACATATTTTTTTAGAGAAAAGCAGGAACGCTGACAAAAGCTGTGCGAGCGCTGCTGCAGGACTGGATTTGTTTTGTCTCTAATGAACAACTGTTCGATATATATTGGGACACGGAACGGCTGCTGTTTCTCTCCTCTTGTGCAATTTCCACTGCTGTCAGTCACATCTTGATTTTTCTTTCAACCGGCAGTGTTTTCACCGGAGGAGAGAGGAAAACATTTCTTGGAATAAGTCTTAAATGTCTAGACAATTGGGCACAATGTTGACATGAAATTGTTTTTTTGACAGCGTGTCCAGCAGCTCATTTTGATTGATAAATGACACATTGATGGCCTCGAGGACTCTCAGCGCCATAAAGTGAAGCCAGAGGAGTCTGTGCAATCTGGAAATAAAGAGTCGTGCCATGGAAAAAAGGGAACATGGTTTCTAAAACTAACATTTGAGGCCCCGAGCACATCATGTTCATAAACAAACAGACGGCAGACGAGTTTTTGTTCTGGCTCAGGTGATACGGCACGACGAGACCAGATAACATGTTCCAAACATGTCGGAAACATTATCACACTGTCACATGAAATGTTAAATTGCTCTTTGATCACTTCTTTTATTCGCCTCACTCTATCAGCTGTTTAGTCTCCCATCCTGCCTCCATTTACACAATATTTAATGTAACTTGATTCAAATGTGCGTCCTTATTTGGATTCAGGGGGAGTTCATATTACATAAGGCATTTGTAAGTAGTTCTTGTGGGAAAACACTTAATAGTTTTATGTGTCACTGCCAGTGTAAATCAATATAATACTGAGCCCCATTAACAAGGAATTGTTCCCCCGCTGTCGCTCCGTGCAGACATGCTTCACAGTGTCTGCAGAGCGATTCTTTCTCTGTGTATTTAAGTGCACATCCTGTTTTTTTAGCATTTTTCTAACAGAAACTCCCACTTTAACAGTCCTTTCATACCCACTGCTGTGCAACTGGCTTCAGAAAGGACTTTAAGACCAGCAGAAAGAAAGAAACGTGGAGTTTATGTAACTTCACACTTCGTTCTGTTGTTTTAAAAAAAGAGAAAAAGAAGGAAAGACACTGAAAAAACACAACACATGAAGAACAATGTTTGCAGTGTTTCACCTTGTATGAATTGTGGTGCCCTTCTTGCCGTTTAGCATAATTATGATCTTCTACTTGACTCTGTGGTAAACCATGACCATCTCATAAGATAAAATATGTCATGCTGTAATAACAGTAATAAATTCAGGCATATGAGTCACATTTGTATGTAAATTTCACGTGTCAATGTTCGATTAAGTCAAAGTTCAGGGACTTTTTGTTCACAGCTCACCTGTGGTGAACACAGAAACATCAGAATGAAAAGATTTACAGCCACTAAGCGTAAGTTGATGCTGAGGGGAAGGTTTTTTTGTGCCAACACTTTATATTGCTGCTCATATATTAGACTGCAGTCCCATAAGGATGTTTGTGCACACATGAATGAATCCATGCAGATCGACTGTGGCTCCTGAGCAGGAGTCTGTTTCGTACAGTTTGAGAATAATTTGATGCTACGATGAATGCTGTTGTTTGCTTACCATGATGTGTGTGTGTGTGTGTGTGTGTGTGTGTGTGTGTGAATGCATTATTTATGATTCTTACCTGATGTGTGTTGCATCCTTTATACATTGTGGTTGGTTTTGTTGGTTTTGTTGTTTTAATGTTAAAAATAAGACAGAAAGAAAGAAGGAAAGAATCCAAACAGGAAGGAAAAAGTCAAAATACCCAGAGAATTTAATCATTTCACAGCAGCAGATTTAAAAAGCCAATAGACACAAAATCTCAGTATGGCTAAAGTCTAATTTATCATCCGAGCTCAAACATATTGAAACCATATTGATCATGTGACTTGGTTTTCCCTGTATCTCCTCAGTCATAGCAGTCTGAATCCATACATACTGAGAGCAGGGAGCTGCTCATCGAGCGTCCTCGGCAGAATAACAGCCCCTCACAGGAGCCGGGCTGAAGTGATCCTTGACACCATCACTGCCACACAGTCCCATAAGCCCCCCGGGGCTTTAAATAACCCAAGCCAAGAACAAATGCCACACTGCCTCAGGTGCTCTTGGATGACAAACAACCCCCATCAGTTGCATGGATCACATCTGACATGGAGGTTCACCCTGCTGCTCTTCTGTTCGAATGTGACTTTTGGGAGCAGCACATATTTGTAGTTTTAAAGAACATAATTCCTGTTCTGACCCGCAGAGACTCGTCACCTGCTGTGCTTTTTCCCATAAGTTTCATTGTTTTCTTTCTCTGTTTGCTCTCATCAGCGCTCATTTTCACACCTTTGCTGCAGAAAAGTTGCTAACCGACAAAGCAGGTGAACGTGGTGCAGAATTAGCAGATAAAGAGTTAATTTCCCTCAGGAACCAGTGGAGACAAACAGTCGAGCTAAAAGGAGAGTTTGGATTTGACTCACAGTCAACAAGTGCTCCACAAATATGCTAATGTTGCTCCATGTTGGATGAATGTGAAGATAAATATTCAGCTGTTTGCTAACATGTTGGTGAGCTGATAATATGTTAGAGTTTTGTGTCTTAACTGGCCCTGTTTCCTGTCTTTATGCTATGCTAAGCTAACCTGCTGCGAGCTTCATATTTACCACACAGACATGAGGATGGAGCAAATCTTTTCATTAAACTTTTGGCAACAAAACAAAAAAATCTTATTTCTGAAAACAGTTTTTTAAGTCTCAAATCAGTTTCGACACCAAGTCTCTCTAAACTCATTCCTTCTGTCCGAAACACCCAAAAACAAAGTCAGCGTTCCACTTTTAGAGTGTTATGTCAGCCATGTTTGAAATGAAACAAAGTTAAACATAAACTGATTTCCATCTTGATATGTGCCACTTCAGGTTTTATGTTACGTACAGTAAGATAAACTGATTTGCAGATGGTAAGGACAAAAGAGCCGTGGAGACGGAGAGAGAAGTAGACTTGAGTGGAGCCTGAGATTAGGGTTTATTAAAACACAATTGCATTAGCTGACCAAAGGTAGAATCTGTCCAGCGTGCATTAGACCTGCTGACCGTCCTCCTTTAATTCATATAAATGTTCTGCATGTCCGTCCCGAAGCCACGTACATGTTCGGCTCTGCTGCAGTCACTTTTTTCCCTCTCCACCTCGCTTTTACTTCTGTTTTCCTTGTGACGGAGAATGATTCAGAATTTACACTAACGTTGTCAAAGCGAATAAGGCGATGGATGTCACACCCCAAAATAGCCCTCGTCCCGACAGCGAGAGGTGAAAACTGGATTCAGAGGCGGCGTATCGTGATGAAGGCAGAGCACCTTGTTCAATATGAGCCCAGATTTACTGACACATGGCAGATCTGACCCGCCACCCACGCAGGTTCTCGGCCACCGTTTAGCTTCAGCCCAATTAAAATGTGATCCGCCGTCAGTCCCGTTCCACTCGGCCTCATTACAAGTGTTGGAAAGGGTGTAAAAACACTTATGAAATCTCAGGGAGATGCATACTGATCGAGCTTTGATGAGCATAATGTAAATTAATCATTTGATGTCAGCACACTGAAAGCAGAATCGTACAGCTTCTTTCATCGCCTGTGATATTCCATCAGCAGGCGTCAAAGCTGAGTCCAGCCGAGAAATCTGCTGCTAGCAAGTCTCCGCTTGCACTCTTGTATAATACTTTCCACTGGGAAATGCCAGCTTCTTTCCACATTTGGACCGTGTGAGAAAAAGAAGTGGTGATCCATCCTCCGTCTTTCTCCACAAGTTGTTTTCCAGCCTGTTATGGTCTTTAAATCATAAGTGATGGATCAGCTTGTGGAGAGACCGGATGAAACTTGTTTAAGTTGTGTGATTTTACTCTGTGTTTTCTTCTGCATAGTGACACCAACCTACAACTCGTGCATCCTGTAGAGCAGCACATACTGCTGGGATGCTTAAATATTTCAGGAACCTTGGTTTGTTTTCTCTGAGTCCCCAGTGAGGCAGGAAAATCTCCCAGCCTTCTACGAAACCGAGGACTCCGACCTCGGTGAGACACGAACCCAAAGAAGAAAAGAGACACCACATAAGCAAATTTGGGAATGGACATTATGGTCAAACAATAAATGTCAAAATATTTTCCCATGTGAATTTAATTATCCTGATTTTTTTATTGAATACGAGCTATAAGTGCATTTTTGTGGAGTTCCACTGCAATTTTTCACAGAAAGAATCACAGCAAAACAAAAAAAAGGACTGAGGCAGATTCGTCCGAATCCTGCGGCCGTGTAAACGACCCCCCACTGTTCATCATTCGAGGAGAATCGGTTGGCAGGCTTCATCAAACGGCAGAGCTGGAAGTTGTTGTGTTACAGATTTTTTTTTGGTCCAGAGGAAAATTGATTGCTCGCCTTGCAATCACAGAGCAGCCTCGGCAAAAAAATTGCACCTGGTGCCGCTGCTGCACCTCGGTCGCTTTACAACCACCGTTTCAGCTCCTGAATCACAGGAGTCACAGCTCATTTCAGGCTCCGGTGCTTTACGAACTCACCGGAGTGAGTTTTTGACGTGAACCCTCTTTATTCTGCCAGCAGACTCGAACCTTTCTGATGATTCATGATAAAAATCTGTATGTTGTTCAGGTGAAAGTTATGTTTTGAAAGGCTGATCTGTTGATCACATTTTCAGGGCAAGTGTGCAAATAACACTGACAGCACAGTTTCGTGCTTGTTTGGCTTTACCAGTCAAACCTCCGGTGTCACGCAGTAAAGGTGGCAGGTAGTTGGCATGGAAACCGTCTTCGTTGGGGTTCAGGCAGAATGAACGGCACCACCGGAGCTCCGCCGTCCCAAACCAATCAGCTGTGTCGTCCCTGGTTCTGCCAATCACAATGACTGGTGCGACCGACTGAGAGCCCACACACACACACACACACACACCTCTGTGCCACTCAACATATAGTTACATTGTTAGGGATTACTCAATTACACCTCTGATTACATCTTTAAAATAGTTCACTAGTTAATGCTAACTTTACTGGTTAAAAAACACAATATAGACCTCTTTTATTATGGGTTTGTTTATGTATTTATGTGTTTTTCATAGCTTTATTTATTGTATTGCATTTTATTTTGTAATCATGTACCTTGTCAGGATCATGTGCAATATTTTTTTACCCCACAGACACGGCAAGACAGCATTCAATGTTGCACTGTTGACTTTGTCAGTGTGTTGTGATGTATGTTGTTCATGTGCAGCTGCAGCGAGCCCGTTAAGCCTGAGATTAAGTGTCCTCAAGACGATAAAGGACATCTTATCTTAACTTAACTTAACTTAACTTACCTTAATTTAACTTATCTTAACAGTGAGATGCATTTTATTTTACACTGAAAATGTTTTGAGATGCTAAAAAAGAAAAATGCTTGTAGAAATTAGTTTTTGTGGTTGAAACCATTTTTAGCATAATTTGCAATATTCTAAGATTGATTTTAACTTAACTTTAACTTAAATTTTTTTGGTAAAACAATGGAATGAATTTGTTGCAGTAACTGATTACATTTGAAAGTAATCTGATCCAGCCCTGTTTGTTCACCAGCTCTGCTCCTCACCGTGTCGCTCATTCAGTAATTATCTGATTGAGGGTTACGTGATTTTTGTGATGTCGATGCTCAAACTGTAGAAGCTCAAGGTCACATATATTTTATGTCTCCGTAACCTCCGCAGCCAACACTGGACGAGACTGCTGTCTCTTTTTAATGTCTCTTTGTAGTGCAGACGGACAGTTAATTCTGTAAATGCAGCCCACTTTGTTTTCATTTCTTTGTCAGTTCTTCCTCCAGCCTGCTGCACAACCTTTTTTTTTTTCAATGAGAGGAGACGGTTTGCTGCTAATGTACTCGAAGACTTTACTCTAATGGCACCACCCGGTTCTCCGTGACCTCCGGGAAGCTCCAGCAAAAACTAAAGATACGCACGCGGTCTTCAACACAGACAGACATCACAATGACAAGAGTATTAACACAGTTCTATGAACTAGTTGTGTACCTGTTATTATCAAAAATACTTTGAGAACATAATTTTGCACTCCCTAAAAAAAGTCTGTCCGTGTGTGATTTTCACTAATTGGAAGGTTTGACAGCTTATGTGTCTGTAGAATAATATGAACCTTTCACAATAAAACTAAGCACTCAAGATTTTTCTTTCTTGTAAACCAATAACACATCCGGGCAACATTAGCAACTTGATATCCAACAGAGGACAAATAAAAATCTAATATCACTTTAGCAGTACTTTTATTGTCTGCAGCTAATGAGAAAAACATTTTTTTAGGTATAACTTCAACTCTGTGCCATAATAATTGTGCAGGATATATATAAGTGCGAAATGCAGGCTGTAACAAGCAATTATTCTCATTATTTAGGAATTTGCTAATGATTTTTTCTCAGTTAATTGAATGGTTCATAAAAAGACAAAGAAATAGAAATAAGAAATGTCTAGAATTTAAACTTAAAATTAATCAGTCATCAAATCAGTTGCAAATTACTTTCCTGCCAATCAGTTCACCCTTTCAGGTGAAGCTGGCAGAGTCTTGACATGTTGAAGTGTCTTTATTGTTGGTGGAGTCACAGTACGTGTGCAGCCTTTCATGTGCATATTTGCTGTTCAAGGAGCTGCAAAAGGCTCCATTACTGGCAGGAGCTGGTAAAGACATTTCTTCAGCTACATGACAGATACAGCCAATGTGGCAGCTGAGAAAATTACTGCTATTTGAAAAGGGCATTTCTGTTCCCAAGACAAAGCCAAGGGTGGCCCCCCCCGCCTCTTTCAATTCCCCTTGTGCCCCCCACTGCAATGTGTATTAGACTGTAAAATAAATCAAGTGATGGATTATTTCAACAGTGTTTCTGCCGGTGGAAAAATCTCTCCTCTTCGTGTCAGGAAATGATCTATGCAAATTGAAACCTCGGCACAAGATGAATGAGATTGTATAAGTCAAGCAATAAGGAAGCCTCCATTAAAAAAAAAAATATGATTGGCTGCCTTAGCATAATGTATCTGCCAGCTCATGCAGCCATTGAACAGCAGAAAATCAGTCTTGAAATCAGATGGAGAACAAATAAAAAGCTAAATACAATAAACAGTTGGTGAAAATGATAAAAAAAAGTTATTTTAAACTTGGCATATCAAAATTCTTCCTCTTTGTATTACTTCGGGGTTTGGTTTTATTGTCTTAAGTAAATGTTTTATTTAAATACAACAGTATCTTGTTTAAACAAACTTGTGATAAAGTGTTTTCTTTGCCATTATGTGTTTTAGAATAGATAAAGTGGACCAGGAAATGGCTACAAGTAAGTCCTCCGTCTACGAAGAGTAAAAGTACAAGAGTATTTTCCCTCAAATGTATTTGAGTTTCTGCAGTAGAAGCAGGCATGACAAATAAATGTATGCAATAATATGATGCATCATTTCAAAGCAGCTAATTTAGGTGGTCCTCAGCTTAATAGCTGTTGTGTATCCTAACATCTGTGTTATAACTGGTGATTGTACCCAGTATAAAAAATGCAACTGAACAAAAACTGTACTTTATTAATTCATTATTTATAAGTGCAGTTAACCTAATTTAGCAAATATCCAGTATCTCAGACGTAGGAGCACATGTGCTTGGAACTTCTTTGGACCTCTAATGTAACTATATTTGACAGCAGACACACAGAAATGGCCTTGAGACATTTTAGCAGGAAACAGCATCCTCTTGTGTTTAGGAGACAGTGTCACAGATCTAAATATGTGTTTACCAAAAGATATATTTTATAAATGTAAATATTCAGAATAAAAATTATGCTTTAAGCAATAATCCTCCACACTTTACATGCCTTAACATATTGAAAAGAAAGCTAAATCTGACATATTATTTGCCTGCATTGTGAATAACGTTTCTGATTGGCTCTTTCTTAGAAACTGGGCGGGACAATGCGTCAGTAACAACCAATAGCGTTAGAGCTCTCCGCCTGACACCAAAAAGTAAACAGACTTGTTTTTATGTGTCAAAAATCAGGCGGCCCTGCTTGTCTTTCCACATTCCGTAAATCATTTTTGTGCCATTGTAATCAAACAGTAAATCTAAAACGGGCTGTTTTTGACGAAACCGGACGTAATTTCGTGCACTTGTTTCAACTGTCGTTAGTTTTAAAGTGTCTAACCTGCTGTTTTTGTGGTGCGTTACATCAGCTAGCAAGCAGGCTAACCAGCTGATAGCAGCTAGCTGTTATTGTTCTCCGTTTAAACTCACCTAACATTAGCTGACGGCTCTGCAGCGACGTGACATTAGCCGACGGTGGAGCGTCTGTATGTAACTTTATACTTTCACATCTGTCTTATAGCTGAGTGGGTAAATCTATGGCGTAAGTCACAGTGATATTTAGATCTGTAATGTTACACTGACGTCTCAAGCAGCCGAAACCACCCTCCTTGTCTTTAGCCGCTAGCTGCACCGCCTGTCCTCCTCTTCCTGCCGACAGCAGCTGTGGCTTTACTTCACAACACCGACGTGAATACTCGGGATAATGTCAGTGTCAGACAGATAAAAGTGATGAAGCCTGAACGTCAGCTCCCTGTCATGGCTGAGGAGAACGGAGCGGTGAGTCCAATGGGAGGACGCGCCGGCTCATCGGGCCGCCCGGGCCGCCGGACCTACAGAAGTTCGGCCCATTTCCGCAGCCTGCTGGACGGCCTGCTGGCCCTCAGACAGAGCGGCATCCTGTTTGACGTGGTGCTGCTGGTGGAGGGTCGGCCCATCCAAGCCCACCGAATACTGCTGGCAGCTTCCTGTGATTATTTTAGGTAAAACTGTCAGAGAGTCTCCTTCTTGTCTTACTTTCGGTTTCTTTATTCAAACACACTTTTCTTAAGTTTATTCATTTGTGTCAGAGCATCACTCATGTTCCCTCCCATCACAGTCAAGTCTAACTTAATAAACACATCTGCAGAGAGGGTATGCAGGCAGAGTCATATGGATAACTTCGACTGAGACCAAATGACCAGAGGCCTTCAGGCTACTGAATATATGCTCAGTTCATCTTTTCTCAGAACTGTTTTATTACATGTACATGCACAATATCACATGGTGCAAAGTCCGGTTTGAACAAACTTTCCCCAGCTTCTCCACCCCACAGCTTATCAGAACTGTCTCATGATCAGCTGTGGTGTCCACATTTAGGTTTACTTTGCAGATTGTGTTTGCCTGTCTGCTGTCATCATGACACAAGTTTAGTAGGTCACAGACCCAATTACTGGTTTCCACACTCTGTCAGCAGAATACGTGACATGGAGGGCTGATACAGGTATATTGAGCTTGAGGTCAAACAATAAAGACGACACCATTTCACCTTGTATCTTCTGTTGGTGTGTAACTTCATGTTGCAGGGAAGGAGGACGGTTATGTATTGTTCCAGTAAATCGAAGCCTTACGGTTTATTGGAAGCCCTGTAATCCCATTACAATGCTAAAAATAGGTAAAGATGATGCATTAACATCGATTTACAGATTAGCTTTTATTGTTTGCTGTTTGATGTGCTTCCTACCAACAGAGCAGGGAAAAACATCGGAGAACCAGAGGTATGCCATATCGTAATATGATTAAAGGAATAATATCAGATGATAAAGTTTATATGAATACGACAACAAGCTTAGCTGAAGAGGGAACGTAACGTTGCTTCTGGCTTCGTGGTGAAGGAGTTAGTTTTATAGAAGAAGTGACTTCAGGATTGTGGAAACATTTTTTCTTACAAAACATCAGATTCACAACAAACCTGCATACTGTGAACGGAGTGCAGGAGGATGAAAACACAGAAAAAGAGGTGCAACAACAAACTAGTTTCAGCAGCTCAAACAGCAGCTCCAGAGCTCGGCAGTGAGTCATTTAACAAGCAGACAAACTACAATTACTCAACATAACATCACTGAATCTGCAGCAGATTGTCTCTTTGTTTTGTCAGATCATCAAGGAAATTATTACTGTTGTTGCAAAAGTATCCTGAAATTTCATGATATCAACTGATGACCAGACTCACTTCTACTGAGCATATTCAAGAGATCTGTTCTGGTCTTAAGCTCGAAGAAAATGAGAGGAACCTGCAGAGGAAAACATTTTTAACTGTTGTTATATTGTTTTCATCTGAGATTTCTTCTTCAACATGAACCATTTAATGATGTGCCATCGTTCTCCACCAGGGGAATGTTTGCTGGAGGCCTTCGGGAGACCCAGCAGAAGGAGATCCCAATTCATGGAGTGTCTTACATGGCCATGAAGAAAATACTTGATTACATTTACACTTCAGAGATTGAGTTGGACCTGGACTGTGTGCAGGAAGTCCTGATCGCCGCCACCCTCGTACAGGTGAGCCCCGTGTTCTTCTTCTGCTGCATCACCTTTCATCATCGTTCCGTTCTTTCAGCTGATTCATGCCCTTCTGTGTTTTACAGCTCGAGATTGTCATCAGCTTCTGCTGTGATTTCCTTTTCTCCTGGCTGGATGAGAGCAACATTTTAGAGGTTCACCATCTGGCTGACGTCTACGGGCTGCAGCAGCTGAACGCCAGGGTCCACTTCTACATCCTCAGGAACATCCAGACTTTGTCTCTGACCGACGTTTACCGCCAGCTTCCCCAGGACGAAGTCTTCAGCGCGTTGAGCAGCGACGAGCTTCACGTGAACAGCGAGAACGAGGTGTACGAGGCGGCTCTTCACTACCACTACAGCCCCGAGCAGGTGGAAACTGACCAGGTGTACTTACAGGTCAGTCCCAAGGTGTGTCTGTATTTTGTTCTCCTCTAATACATTTAAGAACAAAAGAAACACTCATTGATTGTACACCGCTTTTACTGCACTTTGTCAAAACTTTATCTGCTGTATTTTTGTATCTTTCGGACCTGAAGGACAATCTGAAGATGCTCGGTGCTGTGCGTTTCTGTCTGATGGAGAAACAAGTGTTGCAGAGGCTTCATGGCAGACTGAACCAGTGTCCTCTGAAGGACTCCGTGTCGGCCGCCCTGAGTTACCACGAGCAGGAGATCTGGCAGCCCGTCCTGCAGAGCCCTCTCACCCAGCCGCGCTCCACCTTCCACTGCATTTTAGGCTTTGGAGGGATGTTCACCTCCAGCTCCCTCACAGACAGCGAGCATCTGTTCCAGGTGTTCCACCCGAGCTGGGGGGAGTGGAGGACTCTCACTGCAGCTCACGCCCCCCGAATGTCCAACCAGGGCATCGCTGTGCTCAACAACTTTGTTTATCTTATCGGAGGAGACAAGAACACCAACGGATTTCGAGCGGAGACTCGCTGCTGGAGGTGAGACCCGTTTATTCTGTGTGACAGAGAGCAGACGTGGACAGTAAAACTGTGTTTGAACTGTGTTTTGACCTGCAGCTTACGTTTATCGATTAATGCTTGAATTTAATTAGAGCTGAAAGGTAACAAAAATGCCAAGTTTGTGTCTTAATGGAAAGAACGTGACTGAAATATGCAGAGAGCAGAACATTTAGTGGTTCAGAAAAAGCCTGCGGTCTCTGTTTCCACACTGATTCAAACATATCTCTGGTATTTCTGCACTGCAGTGATTTTTTCTTTCTTTTCTTCTCTGACCCAGAAGTTTTTGTGATAATCTAATAATAGCTGATACATTCCAATCCCACCTGAGTTACTGGACCGACACTAGTTTTAGTTTCAGTGTCATTTCGCTCTAAGAATCTTTTATTTTTTTGTCTGACCAACTGCTTCAAATCCAAAAAGTCAGTAAAAATAAATTAAAAAGGAGAAAATCATAAAATCCTCACAGCTGAGAAGCTAAAAACCTCTGACTGTTTTTGCATTTTCACTTTAGAACTGAAAAATTGTGGATTGTTTTCTGTCAATGAATTGATTGATGGAGGTGTTAGATAAACATTACATATCAAAAATGGCAGATCTGTGGTGTTCCTCTGTCTGCTCTCCTCAGATACGACCCTCGTCACAACAGCTGGTGCACCATCCAGCCTCTGCAGCAGCAGCACGCCGACCACTGTGTTTGTGTGCTGGGCGGCCATATTTACGCCATCGGAGGCCGCGACTACAGCAACGAGCTGGACTCGGTGGAGCGATACGACCCGCACACCAACACCTGGGAGTTTGTGGCGCCACTTAAGAGAGAAGTAAGAGAACAAAAACACATGTAATACTGCAAACGCCCACATGATGGTGCCACAGCCACACCTGTGTATCGTTATAGAGGGCTTCCTGCTGTAAACCAGGTGTTCTGTAGTAACGGTGTGTGTGACCTTCCCGGCAGGTGTACGCTCATGCCGGAGCAGTGCTGGATGGGAAAATGTACGTCACGTGCGGCCGCAGAGGGATGGCGTACCTCAGAGAGACCTACTGCTTCGACCCAGCGGCCAACAGCTGGACGGCCTGCGCCGAGGGGCCGGTGGAGCGGGCGTGGCACGGCATGGCCGCCGTTAACGGACGAGTTTATGTTATCGGTGGAAGCAACGACGAGTGCAGATATCGGCGTGATGTCCTGAAGGTACGATGTCGTGAGTCATCAGTGGTGTTCATCGTCACACCAGCAGTTTTTTGTGTTTTTTTCCAGTTTTTACACCTGAAGATGTTTTTGTGTTGTGACATGTTTCCTTTTTTTTGTTTCCTTTTGGTTTTTCTTTGTGTGTTTGAAAGTGACATGACTTCCTGCTCTCCCTGCACTCCTCTCTGTCTGCAAACTGTAATTACTATTTTATTAAAACTCATTTGAGTCCAAACTCATTTTCTCTGTTAAAGATCTCTGTGAGATTAAAAAGCAGCTGTTTAACAGACACTTTCACTGTTCGCAGAGCGCTTTTCTGAAGTAGAGTATTATTTTCCTGTTCTTTCAGGTGGCCCGTTTTGACCCTGAAGCCAACTCCTGGTCTTTGATGACCCCCCTCCCTGCCGGACACGGAGAGCCCGGCGTCGCCGTGCTGGACAGTCGTATCTACATCCTGGGAGGTCGCTCTCATGACAAAGGCAACAGGATGAAGTACGTCCACGTGTACAACACCGACACGGACGAGTGGGAGAACGAGACGGAGTTCAGGGAGCGCGTCTCCGGCCTGGCGGCCTGCGTGGCGCTCATGCCGCCCACCGTGATCGCTCAGGCCCGGAGCTGGGAGCAGCGCACCAAGGCGTCCTGGGAGGACGTGGACATGGACAACTCAGAGGACTCGAGCGAGGACTGAAGCTGCCAGGCTGAACTGAATGTCCGGACACTGGAGACGATCATGCACTTTTCACACTCGGCATGCTGGCACTCCTCTTCCTTTAGGGTTTTTTCTTTTTTTACTGCAGCATCGCGTCCTTCTTGCACGTCGACCACTTTGAGTGCCTCTGAACCAAAGTGTCATTCAGAACCTCCTCAGCTGATCACACTCCGCTCGTGCTCTCGCCTGCTCCGATGCTAACGCGACCGGCTCCCTCTTTTTTCTGTCACTGCAGCTTCTTCTGTTCATCACAGAGGTGTGAAAACGACTGGACATGCAGTAACAATGAGACTTCTTAGGTTTGTCTTTCTTGTACTTTTGGTGGACGGATCTTCCTAAATTAGATTTAGACTCCATAGATTTAAAGGCAGCAGTTTCCTTTTGTAATGCAACTCAGCTACTTTGCCAATATTTTTGAACTTCTCAGAATTAAAGACCATCATTAAGTTTATTTTATAGCTAAAGTTCTCATCTTCACCCTGTTAGATGCTCGTTTCTGTCAGAAACTGTAACAGACTCATCCTAACACCCAAGCCACTGAGAAATCCTTAAGTTGTAACATTTATGCATCGTGCCTTGTTTTTGTGGCGACATCCTGTATTTTTATGTTTCAGACTCAGAAATAAGCTTTTTGTGCCTCTGATATCACAGTTTGTGTTTAAAAAAACATGAAGTGATGCGTGTTTGTAGCTGAACGAGGAGGCACTGGTGCTACAGGTTGGACATCAGCTCCCAACGTGTTGCCATGTCTGTGAAAACCAAATTATTGCTGTGATGTTTCTGTTGATCTTTGATGCTGTTTGAACGATCTGTGACTTCACCCAAAGAGGAGACCGAGGAGCAGTTTTCTGCTGGCCGAGTCGAGCTTCGCTTCGCGCTTCTGCTTTCGCCTCGATTCTCTCAACACGAGCATTTAATGAAACTCACTCTGCTGTGCATCCTTTGTTTGGCATCGAAAAAGCTCAAGAATTCTGATTTAAAATGTACTTTTCTTTGTTGTAATGAGAGTCATGTCTTAAAGAAAACATGCACTGTGCTTCAAACACACCGTCACACACTGTATGCAAATTTAGTACCCTGTTCATGAGATCACTTTTGGAGTTTAATAAAAACAGTAATATTTGGCGTTTGTCATGTGTGCACGTCAGTGGGGGGGTCGAGGGGGCTTCAGCCCCTCTGAGGAAACCGTCTGGAGTCTTTCTGGGAATTTTTGGGTTTAAACTACCTGAAGGAGAAACATTTTACAAATAAAAAACTGTTTTTGAATATTTAAGTTTCACTAATTTTAGTTTAACATCTTAGAAATAAATAATCACAATAAAATACATATTGTTTAGTCGTGTCGGGTTTGTAAGCAGTTGTTAATTTCCGATGTCACTTCCTTTAAAGAACGACTCCTTGAAATAAAAAAGTTGCAGGAAATAACAAATAACCAACAAACCCAATCAGGACAAATAAAACTTGTCAGCTTGGAGTCATTTGTCTTTGGTTTGTCTTTGGTTCGGGTTAGTCATCCTGCTGACGTTTTGGTTCACGTACCCATGAGAGCGGACAGAAAACTTCAGAATCAGTTTTATTTAAAAGAAAACAAAACAAGCTTCATATTAAAAGGTGAACTCAGTCTGATGGATCAGTTCCTCGTCTGAACGGCTGCTTTCTCTCCTCCTTTCCTCCCAGTCTGGCCCAGTTCCTCCCCATTTGGCCCTTCACTTCATCAGCTTTATGAAGGCTGACTGAGGCTGTTTCATCTACATCTGTTACCCCCCACCGGCCCTCAGTGACCCCCCCTTTGTTTCACACCACCATGCCGCCCCCCCACCCCAACATGTCTGCATGGATCTGCTGACACTGGACGTCCACCATCAGCGATGTGCTGCGTTTATGCGTCGGTTTCTTCGTTCTCGGCCTCAGCAGCACCTGAGGGACCCTGAAGACCAACGCGCTGCACTTAAAGCTCGTCAGCAGGCTTTACGGCGTCTGGCTGCAGGTCGATGCGCCGCTCTTTGCTGCACCATTATCAGGGCAGTTAAAGGGTTTCCATTGATGTGGAGCTATGCAGATTAAACCCAGGGGAGCTGTGGGCCAGTGTGTGTGTGTGTGTGTGGAGGAGTTTTAAGTGCTCACTTTCAGTCTTGACTCTCCTGCTGTGAAAGAGGAGGAGGAGGAGCTCAGGATGAGTGGACCTGTGGATGAAGATGTGGACAGATGTGAGGAGTCAGAGTTTAAATGAAGACAGATTGACACAAATGTGTTTAAAACCACAGTTTTCATGTGGAAAACTTCATCAACATCAGGACACTTTGTTGATCTATGAAGTTAAACTTTATTTTGTTACAGTTGCTCTTTACTCAAAATTTAAATTTAAAATCAGAGTTACTCAAAAAATAAAGTATAAACTTAAAATAAAGTGTAAAAACATGTAATCTGATCTGACCTTTCTCGTCCTATTCTGGTGTATTTTATTTAAAATAAAGATTTTTACAAAACTTTTTTCAAAGTTACATTTTCAATAAGTTAAAATGCACACACACACACACACACACACACGCAAACATATTAAAACATCACATTTTTCAGGTTTCATATTCATATTATTATTGTTACTACTGTTCTTGTGGTTATATATAGGTTTTTTT
>JAPZDY010000022.1:25060437-25070835 GCA_029783645.1 Ctenochaetus hawaiiensis | reverse complement strand
AGAGGAGCGCTAGGAGAGAGTGAAAGAAGCAAAACTCAAAGAGAATTACATGCCGACGGCTTAAAACATTTACGTGGTCACGATAAACTCATTTCATACATCTCATCAAATTTATACATCGATACATCGCCCACCCCTACCTCATATGTTTCTTAACTTTGTTTAAATGTAAGGAAATGTGGAGTTGCCTGGAAGTTTAATACAATTTAACTTAAAATAAACTGATAAATATTCATTTTCAAACATTAGCTGCAGACTTCAAGTGTAGAGATTTCTACAAAAACAGACAGAAGAGATTTTTAAAAGTCCCAAAACAGCTGTTTCAGTAAATATTTAAGATTCTCAGTCCAACCTGGTTTTTACACATTTTAAAAGGTTTTTTGTAGCTTTGTGCTTCATCTGCATTATTATCTGTAAGTTAAGTGTTATGCGTGAAAATGAGTCGAACAAATGCAGACAAATGGAACAGAGACAAGAAGAAGAATCAAACAGTAAACAAGGGAAAGAGAAACCTCTTCTGCCCGCAGCTACTTCTCATGTGCCTTAGGTTTTGGGAACGTCACCGTGACAACAGGATGTGGGCAGAGGGACCCTTGTTGACTGTGTGGGCAGGAGGAGGGATGTGAGGAAGGGGGAGTAACCGACACAGGATGAGGCAGAGAAACTCATGATTCCACGAGGAGTATGACGAGTGAAGACGAAGCTGAGTTCATGCTTGCTTTAGCACCGACTGAAACTGGTAGATTTATTACAATTAGACTCAGTTATTTCGTGTTTTCAGAGATTTTGGTCACTTTGCATTGGGAATCGTGCGCATGTTGCCTGTGTGAAGAATCCACATGCATACCAGAGCTCAGCTGAAAGTGATGATAACTGCTGTGTGAGGCTGAGGGGACAACAGGGAGCATTCGCGCTACGCTTTGGGCTATTTTTAGTTCTGGCAGGCTGAAGCAGGAGAGATTTGAATTAGTCGGGGAATTACCAAATTACTTATCAGTTCAGCACATTTTACTACTTCCTCATATATAGCACGACGACAAACATCTGTTTTTACACTTACACTACACAGCAGACACGTAAAATTAACATTTAAGCCACTTGGATTGGCAGATGGGGAAAGGTTCAACATCAGGATGACGCACAGAGATCATGTTAGCTTGGCTGGTGAAGCCTTCGTTTGCCATGCTGCAGACAACATCTTAACCAATCTCTACTATGTCAGTTCAGTGCAGCTCATTGTAAACCATCTGCTGAAGTAAACTTTCACCTGCTGCAATATAAAACATCAGGTTTTTATAAAGATTTAATGACGAATCATCGTTTCGCCATCACTTTGAAGGTTGTGTTCATCAAGTGACTACAATATTGCAGCTGCCTTGAATTGTTCAAACGTGAGAAAATGAGTATTTTGCATGAACTTGAATGAAACAGGGACAGACAGAGTGTAAATAATCTCACTGTATAAATATAACGTGTGAGCTGGAAGCTGCACAGAGGAGAGGACGTGAGAGGAAGCAGATAAGAAAGCCGAGACTCACCTGTCTTTGGGCTGAAGCAGCCAACTGTATCTGGCAGAACTTCACAGCTTGGTCCAAAGCTACATCTTCATCAACCTGAGACAAGAGGACAAGCAGGATGAGGACATGAGAGCAGGGCGACAGAACTTCCTTTCACACATCTCTTTCTATTCAGAACAACTTCCTCATGCAACAGCTCAGCAGTGAAAGTTCAACTCCAGATTCATCACTAATTTCCAGGCTGACCTGTCTTGTGTTAATCACTCACTAATCACAACAAAGTCTTCTGATCGGACAGGCAGCAGCTTCTCTTCTGAGCTCCTGATTCTGATCACAGCACCAGTAAAGACAGGCTCACATTAAGGCCCAGTACAGCTCGAGATGTGTGGGAGTTGGCAGGCTCAGCTACAGCCCGGCACACTGTACACTTAGCAGTAATCTTGTTCACGCAGCTGTGGTGTTCCCTCCGGCAGCCTGCTGGATGCAGCGGTTCAGGGAGCCCAGAAAGGAGGGATTTTTACAGCAGCTTCATTCTGCTTTTCAAACGATGTCAGTCGTTAAATGGACTGAGTCAAGCTTCGGTGCGTCAGGACATCCCTCTGCTTTCAGTTCATGTCTGGCTCACTGCAAACTTCTTTGTCAAACCACGTACGGTTGCCAGCGATGACATATCGCTGTCACATAATGATGATCATTACAATGTGCACATTTCAACAAGGCATCACCAAAACGAGCCTCTTCATGTGACAGCTGTGCATACTGTACTCTGATGACAGGAAGTGCTCTGCGTGTCAAGAAGATTCAGCTGCTCTTGGAAAAATGTAGCACCTTACAGTGAACTGAGAGAAAAAAAAAACACGACTGAAATATGTGAAAGTAATAACAAGAACAAACAAGAACAAATAAGAAGCCATGTACAGATCTGAGCTGCGGCCACATGCAGCTGTGCAATAACACTGCAGACCATTAAAACCACAAAGCCTCTGCAGTCTGTGCAAGTAGGTGCAGAATCAGAAGGTGCTCGTGTGAAATGTCGAGGCAGATCAGATGCATAACTCATCTGGTGACAAGAAACGTGTCGTGGCAAGACTTTCTTCTTGGTCTGTCTAAGAAAACTTTCTCTTTGTCTACTCTTAAGGAAGAATCTGATCTGCAACACAAACTCCTTAAAAAAAAGCTGCAGAATCTGGCCTCTGTCCTCCGACCTCCTCAGCTGTCCCTCGCCTACCACCTCCCACTCCAGCTTCAGCTTCTCCTGCATCACACAGCCAATGACAAGGAGACTTCTGTAGGGCCAGCATTGATCTTCAGCTCAATATGGCTACATAAGCTGATGTGGGCTGTTCTGCAGCTGCATCATCCCAAACGCAATGAAGTTGGACTAACTTTCAACTTCTGAGGCACATTTGCTCAAGAGAGACGCCTCGTTTCTCTGACACTTCCTGTGCAGGAGAAGGTTGACGTGAAGATTTACAAATTTCACTTTACAAGCAGAGTTAAACACTAATATACACTTTTAAAAAACACACATACTGATTAATGAACTAAAGCTCAACGTTCTAAAACAGTTTTACGACACAGACAAGCTTTAGTCTCTGTGACGCCACGACATGCTTTCACTTTTTGGCTTCAACTTGTTAAACATTTCATCATTCAGGAAAATGATTCAGCACTCGAGTTTAAAAAGAAACCTGAAGGCAAATCACTGCCGTTCGTGAATTTTGTGAATACTGATTGAAAAAAAAAACTAAAACCAAAGACTGATTGACAAATGACTGATCCACAGAAGCTTTCCACCCACTTTTGACATCATGCATATAAAAAAAAAATCCCTATTCAACTCAAAAACACTCAAGAGAGCTAATTTTAGAACCAACAACCTGTTTCGAGAGTAACAGCAGAAAACCAGAGTCACAGTGTCAGAATTTGGGTTAACTTCGAGTAAAAGCACAACCGCACTGCATGAGCTGGACTGTCACAGAGTCTGACAAGTGAAGGAGGGAAAGTCCCTGTTCCACACTGGGTGACTTTTTACTAATTCAGTTAGAGGAGGGGTTTCCCGAGGAGGTCACATGCATGACGCATGACTGTGCAAAATAAACATAGATGACAGCGGCACACACAATGATGATGTTATCATGGATGTTGTGGTGAATCTTGAAGAGTTTTACCTGTTTAATGAGCATGTACGTCTCTGACATGATCTTCTCAATGCGTCTCAGGTCATAGGTCATGACCTTCTGGCCTTGCTGCCACACCCTGTAGGCATCCAGCAGTAAGGTTTTTCCAGACTCCACGTCCTCGAGGAGCTTCCTCTTCCTGCTCGGCTTTCGCACTGACCCCTGATCAGTTCCACCGGCTGCCACTGTGACCTTGGGGGCTGAGACTTGGAGCTGCTGCTGTCTGGAGCTGATACTTAGCTCCTCTAGAGACAGCTCTGGTGTCCGGCTGCTGTCGGTCACTTTCTGCTGAGACTCCACGACACTCAGGGAGCTCTCAGCCTCCGTTTGGTTGCTCTGACAGTCTGCGGTAGTGGAGGGCCTCCTCCAGTTTCCAGAGTCCAAGTCCATGGGCTCCTCTGGCCCTGTTTTGTGTCCCTCACTCCCAGAAGTCTCCACCTTCCCAGGGAAGCTCTCCTGAACCTTATTCTCTTTGTCTATGGACGGTGTCGGTGGGGTGACCTGTGCCTGGGGGGCTTCCCTGGGCCCGGTATCAGCTGCACATGCTGCCTCTGTGAGCTTCTTAGGCAGAGCATGTTTGCTGTCGTCTGAACTGGGCCTGCTGGATGCGTCTGTTGTGGTCATCTCCCCCATGGAGGGCGCAGGCGCTTTTTGAAGCTGCTCCGACACCTGAAAGAGAACAGAACCTGTCAAAACATGAAGTGGGTGCATGCCAGACGTCTAAAACACTGAGCGCCTCTCAGCTCTTACTGTGTGTGTGTGTGTGTGAGTGTGTGGTGATTTGTGCTTCCTTACCCCTGTGAGACTGTTCAGATTGTCCTCCAGGACTTTTACAGTTAGGAAAAATGCATTCTTGGCCAAAACCTGGCGATCAACATCCCGTAAATACTTCCTTTATGGAAGAGAAAGAAGCAGGAGGAGAGGTGTCATGAAACAAACACAGTTTGAGTTCATCACTGAAACAGCTGCATCGCACAGAGGCGCTTCTTACTTTCCCTGGTCAGGGGTTCTCTGCAGCATGAAAGAGACTTTCAGCAGAGTATCGTGATCCTTAAGCTGTGACAGCACCTCCAGCAAGAGGACGATGGATCGGTTCATATGAGATGCAAAACTTCCTGGGCGATCAATCTCATCTACTGGAATACGCCAGATGCCCTGGAGTGGATGAGGAGAGAGAAAAAAAAGAAAGAGAATCTGTAGTTAAAGGATCATTATATAACAATTTAACCTAAAAATAACAGCTTCAAAATCAGTTTAATGGTACACTGACTTGCTATGAATGGTGTCTGTGTGTCAGTCTCCCTCTGTGCTCGGTTTGCCAGTTATTGCTCGACGTAATGTGTGTGAACGTCTTTTGGCACTTTGTCTTACATACCAACAAATATTACAGATTTCCTGAAACTGGAGAAGATGCTTATTAGTTTTGCATCACTGCCTAATGCATTCCAGCTGATCTCAATTTTCTGTGATTTACAAGTTTCCTGAAGTAACCTGCAACTGCTGCTACGTGAGCTCTGTTAGCTCTGTTAGCTGTGCGGTTAGCTAACTGCACAGAGAGCTGCTGAGTGCTGCTTTTTACAACATGTCACAGTACAGAAAGCCGGTGCAGAGTGGGATGGGATGGACAACAGAACCAAAGCCAGAAAAACAATGATGACAATGGGCTTATCAGCTCTGTGGACATCACGACAGAGGCAAAGAGACAGAAGAGGACATTCAGAGAGGAAGATACAAAAACTGAGTGAAAGACAAGAGTAAATGTCAAACAGCTCTCAGACCTTCAGGGCTGCAAAACAGACACTGAGGTGAGCTTCCTGCTGTTTGGTTGGTAAGTGATGTTGGCTGGATGGCTAAATTATGTTTTTGTGTTATGGCACTTCCTTGGTGTTTAGCTGTGTTTTGATCAGCCAGGTGTTAGCAGCATATTGTCTCTGGTTCGGGTCACTTTAGCTTAGCATGTTGCTGTTATGACTTGTGGACAACACTTGTGCACAATTTGACCGCCACTTCAAACTGAAGTTTACATGAAAATTAAAACTGACAATATATATATGTTTTTTTTTACAGAAATGTCAGATTTGTTTTCTGCACTCAACTCAAATTTCCTCATGTTTTGAAGAAATTGCTTGTTGAACACAGACACACACAGCTGGTAAAGAAACCAAAAGGGCAAGAAGGTAAAAAGCTGTAAAGGTGGAGCCGCCTGTATGTAGCTGCTTTCACATTTAATGGGAACACGAGCCAACAGGCTAACTTGTGAAATACTCAAAGTTTGTTTTCACGACTGCCCTCTGCTCCTGCTCCAAGTTTTCACCAGCACATGGAAATAATTAATAGGGATACATGGAAAAACTGAAAGGGAAGAAGGTTGAAAGCGAAAGGAATTAATAGGAGTTAAAAACAAGGCATTCAAAGAAGAAAGCGCTAATGAGGGGATGGAAAGGCGGCAGGAGAGATTCTGCGGACTGGCTGCCCATGTAGGAGGTGGGAAGGGAGGGATGGGGGGGGATGGGGGGGCTTTCTCTCTGGGCACACATGATAGGCAGCCTCATTAGTGCTCAGCTCTGTCCAAGCAATGCAACAGAACTGCAGAGCGGCTGCCAACAAACACACTTCTCCTTTGCACAGAGCGTGATGGGTTTCTTTTTTTTCTTTTTCATTTTTTGATGGAGGAGTCCACCTTTTCGGTGAGCACATGTCCTCTCAGCAGGTGAAGCGAGGCGAGGTTCTGCACTCTGAAGCTACTGATGCGAGTGCAGATGGTGGCCTGGGCTGTGTGCAGTCATAAAGCACATGGCACAGAGTACAGCTTCTGGCCCCAGAAAGTGTGTGTGAGACAAAACAAAGATGACCAAAACAAATGAGACGGCTCTATCAGCCGCTGAAGGCACCGGGGGAGCGTGGCGCTCCTCCTCAGACAGCTCCAGATTGTCAGATGACATTTTCAAAGCCGCTGGAGAGGAACAAAACAGGAAAGAGAAGCAAATGAACCCATCAAAACAAACTGCGCTCCTGAAGACGGACTTTCAGCGCAGCCTGATAACTGAGGAGGCGTCAGATCTGAACTCCCACATGTAACGTACAAACCCATCCCAGGAAACACATGCCTCATTGTTGTCATTATTATTTTTATTATTATGCAATCAGACGGGGCTGGGGAAGGTTTTAACTTTTCAACGCACAGATTATCAAAAGCCTCCAACAGAAGCAGGACAAGTATGATGAGGGGGTGGCCTCCGCTCACTTAGAAAAACATCTCTAATGGACGAGAGTTGTTCTTCATCAGAGAACCATCCAACCGCAGCAAATCTGTTTAGGGAAAGCAGAGCCATGGCTTTGCACAGATTATGCTGTGGCACAACAGCTAAAGCAGATTTGTAAGACTTTAACTGCAATGATTTTAAGCATCTTTTTTCCCTTTTTTTTTTTGTAAGAGGAAAAAAATGAGCACTACTTGATTTCTGAAGCACTTTGGCACAGATGTGGCCGATACATTATGCAAAAATCGGACAGATTAAGATGCATAGCAAACAAGGGATGACCAGCGGATGAATGCATGACAAGAGGAGCCTTTGGTACAAGAGGAATGTGCTCTTCCTTCGAACCATTTTGTGGTTCAAAAGGGCTTCTTTCTCGGATCACATCAAGTAAATCCTAATCAGTGACTTATTCACTACAACAGACAGCATCATAAAAGGAGTTCTGTTGAAGGATGACTTAAAGGGAGAAAACAAATGAAAGAGCAGGGACAAGAACTGACTGTCCTCTTACTTCCTTGAGTTAAAGCCTGAGCCGAAGCACAACAGTGGCTTTCTGCAGAACAACATCTGGAGGAAAACCTGTTCATCTGTTTGTCTCATATGTTTTATCTTCTCATGTCTTGACATGCCATCAGTTACAGGAGGAGCAAACACTCAAAACAGGAGCCGCAGTCAAACTTACTGACTGCAAGCAAGTTGCTCAAACTCTGTCGTGTGGTGACCGTCAGTCACTCGTGCAGGTTTCACTGTTTCACAAAACTTTTGATTTCTTAGATCTTTGTCACATTAAAGAAGGCTGGCTACCTGCTAATGCTAGCATCATCTGGCAGGTGGGTGGTGTGATATTCCATCGGTCTACAGTCTTTTCTACACTGATGTGTATCTGACATGCATGCATGAGAAAATAAAGACCGTCAGGAGGAGGACACAGATTTTCTTTTGCAGCTCAGCACCACTGATTTTAAAAACATGACACAATTCTGACACAAACTCTCACAAAATGACACAGGAACTCTGCTCACAGGAAGAAAATGTACATGAACTTGTGCTCGATTTTTTGTCAAAGTCAGAAGGAAAGAGAAAAACGACTCACCATCACCAAAGAAAGCTACTCCACGGCGGCTGTGTTAGTATTCTTTTGGACAGTTTCCTGCTGGCGATAGCAGCACCAGCAGCCCTGGCAGCGCCTCCACCCTGAAAGAGGCTCACGCTCAGAGAGCAAGGGGTGGGCTGCATTTGGGGGCTAGGGCAGGAGAGGAGAGGAGGAGGACGGCACGGCTGCACACAGCAGAGCAGGAGCAGAGCAGGAGGAGAACGGCAGCCGCCTCAGCAGGAGGAGAAGCGGAGCTGGAGTCAGGGCCTGTAAGCTCACTATGCCACTGACACACAGGCGGACTCGCTCCTCTCCCGGTTTCAAACCCTGCCATCTCAAAACAAAAACACCCACGCACTCTATCTCCGCTCTCCCCTGACCCCAGCCTGCTGGAGTTCGCTCCCCCCTCCTCTTTTCCTCTCTCTCGCACTATACACAGCGCACAGCCAATCCTCGTAGGCGTCCGCCAGCCAATCGGAGGCAGTCGTAGAAACTCCCGCCCATTAGTCCACACCCACACAATACACACACAAACAGAGGAGTGAGAGAGAGTAATGAGGAAACAGAACGAGTGCAGCAGAGAGAGGAGATGAGTGGAGCGAATGAGAGCCAGGGGGAGGGGTAGAGCGTGATCGCCCTGAAGACGGAGCAACAGGAAAAAGAACAAGAGAACATAAACTGAGTGAAAAATGAGCTCAGTGCTACCACATCAGGGTGGTGGGAGGCATTCAGAGGGTGGCGCACCAACAGTGACGAAGAGCCAAACAACTTGAGTGGAAAAAAAGCAAAGGCTACGTGTGAGTAAAGCCCCCATTAACCACAGAAACCACAGGTTGAATACGAGTGCCGCCTTAACAGATAAGACACACACTCTCACACACACTCGCAGTGTCTCCTCAGCCCTCACCTTCTTCCTCTCCTCTCTCTCAACTCTAGTCGTGTCTCTCCAGCTGGTCACATATTGAGCAAACACACCTTGTTTTTCCTGCTTCCTGTTGCATGAGTGAGTGAAAATAATGCTGAAAACACAAAGCTCCACTGAAGACAGAGCAGAAGAAGAAGAAGAAGAAGGCAACTGAACACTTACTGGCAGCAAGACTTAATCCTCCAAGATGCAAATCAAAACATCAACTTCTACAAAATGTATTCATTGGGCCAACACTCCTCCCCTCAGAGAAAAAGAAACAAGGTTCTCCTGAGCGGAGCTCCGCCTACAGCACATTGCACAGCTGAACACACAAATGTTTGAGTCATACATCAAACTGAGGCAAGTAGTGCAAGTGTAAGTGTTCCTCAGAAGACGATCCTAACGTGATAGAACAAGACACCGAGGCTTACCTATAAGCAAAGTCACATTCGTGCAGTCGCATCAAACACAAATGGTCATTTTGAAAAGACAGAGTCAGTTCAAAACGTGTTCTCTGAAAAGTTACAAGACCAGGATGGATTTGAGTTCTTCTGAAATGCAGCAACAAGGACATCCATTTTTCTCTGGAGCTTCGTAGAGAGTTAACGTGTGAGTGGGAGGAAGAATATGTAAGCAAGAGTGTGTGTGTGTGTGTGCGTGCTGGGTTGTGGGGGAAGAGGTAACACCGTGCCTCAGTGAACACACAAGGACTCTGCACGATCACTCGACTGTAGTCCCGAGCAGCCAGAGGGCCTGACATCACAGCAGCTTTATAACCAATGTTATTAGATTCAGTGCTGATATTCTGTTACGGTGGGCCGGGAATAATTCCATTACTATATTCCATCACAATAATTTGCTCACAGTGAAGACATCAGTACAATTAGAGATTTTCCTGGCGATTAATTTCCTTTGTATTCAAGCAGGAGTTTAAAGTTAGAGCGGCTGACTAGTCTAAAAGAAAGAAAAACACTTAGGATAGGTTAGGATCAAAACTGAGAACAGCTTAACTAGAAAGTTTAACACTGAAAAATACTGTGAATGGGAGCTGTTTAAAGCAGTCTAACAATCTTTAATGATCATACTGTAAATGCAAATGAAATGTGAGTCACTTCAAACTGTGCATTTTTGTGTTTTACATTATCCTACAGAACAAGACATGTGTACCAGCTAACAGATCTGTTTCACATAAAGGAAGAGGGAGATACATCCTTAAAATAGTCCACTTATCTCCTAAAAAAGCTAATTTATTTCCTGTATTTTGTAGAGTTTAATATAGGGATGGCTCGATACCACTTTTTCACATCTATACTGATACCAATACTGCAGCCTTGAGGATCGGCCGACACCGATCCGATACCGATCCAATTCTTTTTGTCACTCTAAAAGTTGTTAATAATACGTGGATGTAATTTGTTTGATACTGACATCTAAAAACACC
>JAPZDY010000022.1:25006344-25020187 GCA_029783645.1 Ctenochaetus hawaiiensis | reverse complement strand
TATGATTGGTGGAACTCACGGGAGGCTGGCCAAAATTGCGGAAAAGTGGCGGTGATTGGAGAAAATTGCAAGGTCGCACAGAATTCACGGAGATTGGTTAAATTTTTGTTAATTGTTGCGATCGCAACATCGTGAATTCCTGGAGGGACTGACTTTTTTACCAAGATGTCAGCTGAGCTCTCTCACGCCCTCTGCTGCTCAGAGGCGGAACAGCATCGTTTCCCACCTTTGTCAGGCCGTGTAAAAGGTGTTGAATGTCAGCGGATCTGCCTGAGCTGCAGGCGAGCGGCGGAGGCGTGGGAGGAGACGGAGGCGTGCACTATTTACATATTCATAGAGTCACACATACGAAATGAAGGCAAAGGTGCAGAGTTACATCCAAGAAGACACTTATCTCACAGAAAAACCTCCTTACTGTGAAATTTTGATGAACACTGAGGTCTTCTTTAGGGTTTAATCAAAGCCACGAGAGAAACTTAAACAGCTTTTATTGGATTCTGTGTGTTGTTTTCTATAATGAGACACTTCTGCTTCGTCCTGCAGCAATCTACAATTATGATCCCAGCGGTGAGCAGGAGCTGTGTCTGCAGGTGGGGGACACCGTGCACATACTTGAGAAATTGGAAGGTAAGTGAGCCTGAACACACGACAGGCCTCGACACATCCCTCCTTCCTGCTCTGAAGCAAGCTGGCACAGGAGCTTCAGCGAAAACGTTCAACCTCTGCAGCTCAATATGCAACCAATAATAACGTATACGAGGCGGCCATGTTGTCCCGCTGACGGTGTGAACTCATCGCTCCTCACTGCTGCATGTTTCTCTGTTAATTTATATTTCCTCAGGGTGGTACAGGGGCTACACGCTGCGTAAGAAATCACAGAAGGTAAGTACATCGTTAGCACTCCATTATCCTGTAGCCGGCGCTGTAATGTATATATACTGATTACCTCATTGTTTCTGCAGGGCATCTTCCCGGCGTCCTACATCCACTTAAAGGAGGCGACGGTCGAGGGAATCGGGTGAGATCACATATCAGTAAACTCATCGTGATGATAATCCACTTTGCTTTCGCCTTGTCATTTGCCAATAACACAGCGGTGCTCTTGTAATTATCATAAGTGAGGATTCAGTAATGCTTTTCTTGGCCGTGCGGGGAAACCGTCCAACTATTTATCATGTGCAGAGACGCTCTTGTGTCCGTCCAAGTTGTATGACATGATTTGTGAGTGATGAGCCACTTTTCCAGTGTCTTATTATTTCTCTTTCTTGTGGCCGGTAGCCAGCAGGAAATAATCATCCCTGCAGATTTACCCCTGGTGCAGGAGCTGGGGGCCACTCTGAGGGAATGGGCGCAGATATGGCACAAGCTCTTTGTGGTTCGTGTTCGCCGTCCTCTCCGTTTCACGCCACTTTGACTTGTTTTTGTTTCGTTTAAACATGGACGGATGCATTGTTGTGAGTGTGTACGTGTTTATCCGACAGGCCAACAAAACCACCCTGTTCAGGAGCGTTCAGCAGATGGCCTACAGCCTCATCGAGTATCGATCTCAGATCGTGTCGGGAACTCTGCCGAAGGACGACCTCGTGGAGCTCAAGAAGAAAGTCACAGCGAAGATTGATTATGGAAATCGGTATGAATTCTGCTTCCTGAATCGCCTCTGTACAGCTCGAGTGTTGGCTCTGAGTTCATCTCTGTGAACATCTCTGTGCCGCTCAGGATTCTGGGATTGGACCTGGTGGTTCGAGATGAGGCCGGGAACACGTTGGATCCTGATTGGACCAGCACGGTCAGTCTGTTCCGGGCGCATGAGACGGCCTCCCGCAGCGTCGACGACAGGATACAAGAGGAGAAGGTGAGATTCAGACTTTATCATGTCATCAGTCACTTTTTTCTGCAGGAACTGTGTGTTTTCAGTAACATCCGTGTCCTCGCCTCGTTCCTCTGCAGACGCGGCTGCAGAACCTGGAGATGAGGCGTCAGACCCTGTTCAGCACGGTGCACACCTACAGTCTGCTCATGAACCTGAGGAACTTTGTGTGCAACATCGGAGAAGATGCAGAGCTGCTCATGTCTCTGTACGACCCCGACCAGTCCGAGTTCATCAGGTTCGCTCCTCCTCATCATCTGAATCTGCATCTGTCTGTTTCTCCTGATGCCTCAGACGTTACGGTATCTAACTGTGGGTCTTATTTAAATTCATGCAGCGAGAACTTCCTGGTGCGCTGGGACAGTATGGGGATGCCTAAAGAAATTGAAAAACTCAACAACCTGCCAGCCTTGTTCACGGTAACTGAATCCCACCGACTGTTTCTGCTTTAAACCTGTGACAAAGAGGACAATTTGCCTCTGGAACGCCGTTAATTCAGGGAAAAGTTTCTCTGAATGGCTCACGTTCACGGCACATCTCTGTAAATTTGAATACATTTGCCTCCATTGTAACGCTGCAGTTTATGTTAATGACACAGTCAGCAGATCCACAGAAACAATGTGGGGTGAGGTGAGTGTGTTCATCCAGGAGAAGAGCCGACGGTTTACTGATGTTTTATGTCTTTAAAGTGCACGAGACCTTAAAACCTCCAGAACAAACACATGAAGACATCAGAAAGGTGACATGCTGGAGGTTCATCCTGTCACATGAGCCTTCAGGTCTGATGATGTTGTATGAGATGCACCTTTTGGCAGTGAATCATGTTTGTGGTCGTCCTCTGCGTCCAGGACCTGAGCAGCAGCGACCTGATGAGGCAGCGACTCTTCCTGGTGTGTCAGATCATCCGAGTGGGCAGCATGGAGCTCAAAGAGGGCAAGAAGCACACCGGAGGCCTGAGGAGGCCGTTCGGCGTGGCAGGTCAGCTGCTTTCTAACACCACTTCATATCTGCTTAATGAGGCAAACCTGCTATTTTTTAATAACCCAGGTCCTATTTTTACATAGAAAAGTGCTTGTTTTTGCCACATTCAGGCTGAAATTGTTATTCAGAAGGCCCATCAGGACCAAATCAGGCGTTAAGGTGGAAATGCGAGTTGGCCCATTCATTTTAATGAGGGCGGTGTGTTTAGGCTGCAGCGGTGCAGACAGCCGAGGGTTCGGGAACAAACACAGAGGCACTGCAGCGAAAAACACAGTCGACTCTTAAAGAAATGCAACCTGACGTCGAGCTGATCATCTGGGCTGATGAAGACAAAGCTGAGCTGAGCAACGACATCAGGAGAGAGTATGAAGACGTATAAAGACGCAAACCTGCAGTGATCGCCGCTGGTTTGGTCCAAAACAGCTTCAAGTGTCTGATAAAGTTACCTAAAGGATCCGTACAGAGGCGGCTTCATCTAAGAGTAAAAAACTTTTAGCTAAACCAGAAACAGCCAGAACAGAAACTAAATAAAACCACACCAGCCTGTGTTTGTCTCAGACTCTGCTTCGTTCATGTTTCAGCTCGTGTTCACAGCCTGAGATGTGAAAATTTTCTGTTTTGTCCCGCTGTTCTCCGATGTCGACCTTCGGCCTGCTCCTCTCCAGAAGGTTCAACATCTCAGCCGCTGAAATCGAACAAAAACACGAACAGACCGGCAGTTTCTGTGTTCTGAGAGGAAAAGTGACTCTTAACAAACAGGATCTGACTCTGAGGATCCTCTCGAATCTCTTAGCACATTTAAAATAACAACTTCAGCCTTTAAACGGCACAAACAAGCTCTTTTAATGGCTCACTGAAGACGACCGGAGCTTCACACCGCAGCCACGTAGCTGCTGCCGCCCGAGGCGATCCGCTCCACCGATCTCCAAACTTCTGTAGGAAGCAGCCGTTTACACACCGAAACATGTACAAATAAAGCTGTGTTTAAAAATACCTGAATTCCCCTTAAAGCAATGAAAAAACATCAGTTCCCTCCCGTCTGGCTGCATGAATAGTTCTGTTGAGGTGTAAAAATGAAGGATCCATGTGCTGAAGGAAACGGGAACACCTGCCTCGTGACCTAGAAAAAGCCTCGGCTCTGCCTTGGCGAAGGAGCCGGTGGAAATTGGTTTAGCACCCGTCTCTTTGTTTTTTGGCCGGATGATTAGTGGATTTGATGAGAAATGGTTTCCTCTGCTGTTCCAGCAAATGGAGTGAAACTGGAGTCAGAGAGAACGTTTAACTCAGGAGTCTCATTCTTCTCAGCCAAGAAAAAAGAAAAGAAAAAAAGAAAGAAACACTTTGTGGAAAAGAGCCGGGTGGAATGAAGTGAGGAAGCGTTTAGCAGAGATGGAGAAGGTTCAGCCTGGCAACAGGTGAGCCGGACCCAACAGCTGCTTCAGCTTCTGCTTTCAATTAAGAAAATACTTTGCCAACTTCGAGTCGATAAATCAGCGTCTGGCCTTTAAGAGCAGGAACTCTGTTGTTCTGTTTGTATGAGTTTGTGCTCGCCGTGACGTTTTCTGTGTCTCTGCAGTGATGGACGTCACGGACGTGGCCCACGGAAAGACGGACGACGAGGACAAGCAGCACTTCATCCCCTTCCAGCAGTGAGTCTCCTCATGTTGTCACACACTTCCTGTTCCTGCCGCTAACGGCTCGGCGTCGTTCCGTAACGTCACCAGCTGAAACAGGACGAGTTATATTTGCTCTCTGTGATCCGACATGTCAGTTTTTTTCCTGTGTTGCTTTCAAGGACAAATACTGAAACTTTTAGCGATCCTGAGTGTTAGCTTTCCTCAAAGACAACCTTCAAGGCCTCGTTTTCAGAGCACCTGAGCGGCGGCGGCGGCGGTGGCGGCGGCGGCGGCGGTGGGGGGTGATAATGACGTTCACAGGGATCCTGGATGGAAGAGCCCCAAAAATATCTCGCCTGAGTTTAAACTTCTGAACGTATTTCTAAGGTTTAACTCCGTTTTTCCTTCCTCTCTGTGTCACAGTTCAGCGTCTCCTCCGGCAGCTACAGACAAAAAACATGTTTTTGTTCTGCTGAGTGTTTTTTTAAGGACTGATCAGATATTTTGGTGATTGTTTTAAATATTTAATGTGGTTTTTAACGACATTTTATGAGCTAAAACAGGATTTTTTTGCCTTTTTTGTGCCTCCTGTGTGTGATGCTCCACATGTGTGTGATGCTCCAGATGTGTGTGATGCTCCAGATGTGTGTGATACTCCAGATGTGTGTGATGCTCCAGATGTGTGTGATGCTCCACATGTGTGTGATGCTCCACATGTGTGTGATGCTCCAGATGTGTGTGATGCTCCAGATGTGAAAGTGACCAAAACGCCCCTGCACATGTAATTTTCTGCCCTTCAGTGTTTCCCACACAAATGATAAATGTCCCTCAGAACAAATTTCCAGCCTTGACAAATGAATTATGTTTCATTAACACTGAGTGACTTATTTGCCATTTGTAATTATGTACCGGATAATTACAAACTAATGACAAAAAGGTCAAAGAATGTTCCGACGAACGGCTGAAAGAGTGAAAAATGTACTTCTGAGCTTGAAATGCAGCAGAAACCTGATATTTGATTTGCTTTCGCACCTTTTCTGAACCTGCGTCGCAGCCCCGCATGAATCCACTCGTCTCAGCGTGACGCTTCAGTCGTCCTGCGAAAGGTCGTCAAAACATTTAACTCGTGATTCATGAGTAAATATCATCCGTGGATTCATCGCTGCCCCCGGAGTGACATTCTTTTCATCGGTGCTTAACTAAGACTGTTAGTCGTCAGAGAGGCTCGTTGAGTCCCTGACATTTTGTTTCTGTTTTATTTTTCGTTTAGACACAAAAGAACGTCTGATTTCCACTTCAGCCGCCCCAACGTTCATCAGGACTCCAACCAAATGTCACTTTTGACTAATTGTCTCCAGTTCAGTTTCTGTTCACAGTGACAATAAAGATGATTAAACTTTGTACAGTGAAGTTAAAGCAGGAACCTGCTGGAGACAGACAGAAGTTCACCTGTCTCACATGACGTTTGGCATAAAGATGTCTGTCTGTCTGTCTGTCTGTCTGACCTTCTGACCTACATGCTCCAGTATTCGTCCACATGTTCTGTCCACACTTTCCTTCCTTCTGTTGTTTTCTTGTCGTCCAGGTTCAACATCTGTTCACTTTAAACTGCTTTGGATTGAAGCTGCAAATTAAACTAGAAAACATGAAAAATTACACAAAAATGGAGGATGTTGAACATGTTGATCAGATTTAAAGATGAATTTGATATTAATTCTTACTTTGAGCTTCACATGGTCGACCACAGAAGTCTCTGTGTTAGTGCCAGTTAGCAAGTGTTCGCCTGCTAACGTGTGCAGGTTTATTTTGTGCAAAAACAGCAAAAAAATGCATTTGCTTTTGTGAGATTTGCTCAGGTTATTTTCACCTGACATCTTGAGAGAAAGTGTAACATCACGACTCTCTGATCAGTGTTTAAATTCTGTGATTTAAAACACATACACACCTCAGAAATGCTCCGTAAAGCTCAGCCCTGCAGTGGCCTCCTCACCGTCGTGATGTTGCTTTGCTCCATGATAATAACTGGAGCTGAGTTCGGATGGTGCATCAGGGTCAATAGATCCAGAAAGCCTCCCGTCGCCCCCCGTTTCCATTTGTTTGTCACCTGTCAGCGAAGCTAGCGGCTGATTTGTGCTCTCCTCCTCCCCGATGCTGCTCTCCTAGGATAGCCATGGAAACCTACATCCGTCAGAGGCAGCTCATCATGTCTCCGCTCATCCCGTCTCGAGTCATCGGAGAGAACGAGCCGCTCACCGCTGTCTTCAACAAAGTGATTGCTACGCGGGAGGTCAATCACAAAGGCCAGGGTAAAATGAAGTGCTCACCGGCTCGGCGCTCCCCTGGGACTTCCCAGGGTCGCTCTGAGTTGACCTTTTTGTTTTGAGGGAAGCGTATGATGTGTGAGGGGTCCGCAGGGTCCGGACTCTCCGTGTCTGCCTCATTGAATTTCTCTGCGTGTTTGCTGGCAGGGCTGTTTGTGACCCTGAAGCTCCTCCCGGGGGATCTGGCCCAAGTCAGGAAGGACTACCCCCACTTCGTGGACCGCAGCACGGCCATCGTCCGGAAAATGGGCTTCCCGGAAATCATCCTCCCCGGTGGGTTCAGGTCTCTGCTGCGGGCCGTCGCTCTGCACACCGCGGTCATGTTCACGTAATTACTAAAGTGTGAGAGAGGTTCAAAAAATTCTGTCCACCTGATCATCTGCTCTCCTCCGCCCAGGAAACGTGAGGAATGATATCTACGTGACCTTGCTGCAGGGAGAGTTTGACCGTGGAAAAAAAAAGACCCCGAAAAACGTGGAGGTCATACTCAGCGTGCATGACGAAGAAGGCAACCCCATGGAGGTAAAAAAGACCAGCGGGGGCAAAATTCACTTTTTCTACTTAAGCTTCATCTGACTCCTGTTAAAATCCACCTATGATAACTTTTATAAATCTGCTCTCAGTGTTTTATTCTTTTATTTCTCTTCTGATGCTAAGCTAGCAGTGTGACTTGTGTTTGTTGGTCCGTCCATCACGTCAGTTCAGTGAAAACTTCGTACGAACATTCCGGATCCTCAGATGATGAATCCGCCTCAGCTTCATTCTCTTTGACTTTCCATCAGGTTGATTTTTGTGGTTTTGGGTGAAAAGTCTCAACGTTGATGGATGAAACAACATTCAGTTCACACATTCATGTTTCATTTTTCAGGGTTAAAAAAGAGATAAATCTCTTCATATTTTCAGCTCAAACTCGTTAACATTTAGCTCCGCGCAGCCTTGAGGAGCTGATAATATTCTTTTTCGTGTGGTGCTAAATATTCGAGCATCCCTTTGTGTTGCTGGAGCTGCTGTGAAACACAGGAATCACACAGAGTCTGAACATTTCTTATGTGAACTATTTTGTTTTTAAGGTTTGAAATATGCTTGAATTTAAATTTAGTCCTTGAAAAATGTTTGCAACACCACGAGCGATTTAAACCGAAAATCTTTTAAATATAAAATGAAAAGATCCTGTTGTCTGATTGGTTTGATGTCACCTGGAATCAAAGATAGAAGAAGCAGAAAATAATTAGAATTAAGATGCAAAACCAAGTTTAATATGATAAACTGGGACATTTTGCATTAAATTCTTTGAGTATCAAGAAATTATATCAACTTTGTTTCTCTCAAATGCATTTAGGGTTTTGAGAGTCTGGAAATTTCTAGTTCCGGTCCTTTGAAAGTGCTTGAAAAGTGCTTGAATTTTACTTTTAATCAGCTGTTTGAATCCTGATGGGGTTTTTTTTTTTCATCAGAGTTAATTGCAAACGCATCAAAGAGCAAATTCATATTGTTCCTTTCATGCTAACTAATCTCCTCTTCCTTTAATGTCTTTAGAAAGCGATATTTCCCGGAGCCGGCTACGATGGTATCACAGAGTACAAGTCTGTCATTTACTACCAGGTGAAGCAGCCGTGTTGGAACGAAACCGTGAAGGTAAACTCCCGTCTGCAGCTCCGCCACGTCTCATGTTCTCTAATTAGGTTTTCAGATGGATTTACTGTGGCTGAGCACAATGAAATAATCTTGTGGGGGAGATATCGGCACAGACTGTGCTTCTCGTACAAATTATTCCCTCCGTATGTTTAATCCCATGTTCACACCCCCCTTTAATTCCCCTGACTCGTCTCTTCTCCCTGCAAGGTGACGATTCCCATTGAAGACGTCTGCCGCTGTCACCTGAGGGTGATGTTTCGACACAGATCCTCCCAAGACTGTGAGTGACTGAGTCTCGTTTGAAAGGCAAACACATGTGACACAGACTGAACCGATGCCCCTCTGTCTCCCCCAGCTCGGGACAAATCGGAGAAGCCCTTCGGCATGGCCTTCGTCCGGCTCATGAGAGGAGACGGGACGACGCTGAAAGACGGCAGACACGAACTTATCGTCTACAAGGTTCCTACAAGATTGTGGTTTTGTAGTTTTGTTTCGTATTGGACTTAATTCACTACACGGATCTTAAAAATAAGCAGGAGATTGTTTTTATCTAATTACACAAAAAGAAAAAAAAAGGATGGTCTGGAGCGGCTGACGGTGGTCAGATGGATTATGCATGAGTCTCTCCTCAATCAATAAATATGAAATTAGACCTCCATCGATCAATAAGCTTCATGATTTATTCCCCATTTTATGAATTTCTTAGGTTGACGTGAAAAAGGCGGAGGATGCAAAGGTCTATCTCACCCTGCCGGCGACCTGGGTGGAGGTGGAGGAGAAGGAGAAGCAGACGGGGAAGCAGTTCCACCACTCGGGGGTGATTCCTGTGACCAAAGACAGCTTCCAGCTCGCCACGCTCACCTGCTCCACCAAGCTCACCCAGAACGGTACCGCCTCCGTCTGTAATTAAAAGATGTCACAAGAAACAGGTGGAGGTGCAGCTCCTCCGTCATTTCTTCCTCCTCGACTGACTGACTTGAATTTAATTAAGCTGATCTGTGTTGTTGGTATTTTGCTGACGAGTTGATGCTGATTGATGTGGATCTAATGAGGTTTATATTGAGGTTTGAAGATGCGAACATAATTATCTGAGCTGTTGATAACAGAGGAGGTGTTGCTCCTCCTCCTCCTCCTCCTCGCATGCTGACCTGCTCATGTTTCTCCAGTGGATTTACTCGGCCTGCTGAACTGGAGGTCAAACCCTGAAGATCTGGAGCAGATCCTGCAGAGGCTGATGGAGGTCGAGGGAGGGGAGATCGTCAAAGTGAGTTCCCTCTCTGCGCCGCACGTGCCGCCATAAATATGAAAGACGCTGCTATATTTTAATAAATCATGTATAACGTCCTTAAATGGCACTTGAGTGAGCGGTTTCTGGTTTTTCTTGCTCAGTTTCTGCAGGACACCCTGGATGCTCTGTTCAACATCATGATGGAGACGTCAGAGAAGGACACGTACGACAAGCTGGTGTTCAACGCTTTGGTGAGTGTCTCTTCAGGCCGGAGCGTCGGCGGCTGACAGCTGTTAGTGTGCAGACGCCTCAGTGAGAGGATGGCATTACATCATAAACACACACGCAGAGCTTTCAGGCGTCACACTCTGAAAATTCATAACTTTCCGTCAAACACGACGAGTGACGTTCGTACCGGCTTCACACGGTGATCAGCGAGGTTTGGAGGGAGGCGGGGTTTGAACCTTCCTGTTGTCATTCCTCACACGACTATTTCTGTCACTTTTCATGTGAACAGTCGAGTGCGGCGGTGCGAATGCCTTCCAGGAGAGACTGTCTGAAAATGTGCCTTTTACACCCATATTTAACCGCCTCGCCCCCCCCCTCCATGACAGCTGGCTTTTAACTTCCCCTTCAAAAGACGCCGTTTTTGAGAAACCTATAAACAGTTTCGCCTTCGAACGTGGTCGGATGACAAAAAACGCACGAGCTGGTTGTTCTGAGGCACGGCACAGCCTTCAGTGAGCAGCTCAGTCAGCATGATGAATGGATCGAATCAGCAGGAACTTTAAAGGAACAGTCCACCTTAAATCAAGAATACATCTGTTTCTTCCTGCCTGCGCTGCTTTTCATCCATCTGTATTGTTTTGGTGTGAGTTTCTGAGGTTCGGAGGCTTCAGCTGCACAGTTGTTTGCTTCTCTGGGACTTTATGAAACTCAGTCACAGTTTATTTTTTAAAAAACATCTGAAACAATTTAATAAATCCAGAAATCACAAACCGTTTAGTCATGAAAATCCACAGAGCGAGTCATGAGCGGCTTCATGTGGAAACTTTGTTTCTGTCCACTGAACTGACTGCATCACTGCGTTAGCGGCTACCTGAAGCATGCTAGCTCACCTGGTGCAGCTGAGCCGGCTGACATGAATGTTTACATCCTCCTCTGTGACGAGTCTCTGAGCCACGAGATCGACGTCTGCACAACTGTGCAACTCACAGCAAAACAATCCCGACAAAGAAACATGAATTCAACCGAGAGAGAGTGTGTATTTTTGGTTCTGGGGTAATGAAACACCTTTAAAACAGCTGATACAGTGTGGAGAAGGTGGACAGGAAGCAGTGAGGCTGATGTCGGTTTGGATTACATGCATGTCTCCTCTTAATCCCTCCTGCACATGAAGGTGATTTAAATCCAGTGCAGGACTGACAGATTTCTGCCTCTGAACAGTGAAAAGCAGAATGTGAACGTGTTCTTTATCAGTAAAAACAGGGTTTGATTTCATGAAAAGGTCAGGTTTTGTTCCTGGAAAGCAGCACGAGTGGAGGAAGTGTGGGAATGACTCGTTCTTTCAACTGGGATCAGACTCTGATGTCGCTCTCTCTCCCTCGTCTGTCTCCAGGTTTTTATCATCACTCTCATTGGCGACATCAAATTCCAGCACTTCAACCCGGTTCTGGAAACCTACATCAACAAGCACTTCAGTGCCACTTTGGCTTACATGTGAGTCTCCGCTCTGTCTCCCACCTTTTGATTCCTCGCAGCCCTTCGCTCTGTTTATTTTTAGCCCTCCTTTTGCTCTCTTTCTCCGCCCACGCCGAATTACCGGCACAACTTGATGCCTGACTCATTCACTTTCTCAGGAAACTAACCAAAGTTCTTAACAACTACGTGGGCCACGCCGAGAAGCCCGACCTGACCGAGAAGCTCTACGCCGCCCTCAAAGCTCTCAAGTACCTGTTCAGGTTCATTGTGCAGTCCCGCGTCCTCTATCTCAGGTATGAGAGGCGCCGCCATCAACTTCTCATCCTCATATATTCTGACAGAGGAAGATGGAAAAGTATGGAATTGAATTTGAATGATGTCTGAGTTTCAATAACTATGGAAAACAGGGAGAGATTTTCATTTTTTAAGACTGTTGCTCCTTTTTCTGTTTTCAGATTCAGAGTGTTTATGTGAGGTTCAGATGACGTTAATCTGTTTGAGATGATCTTTGAGTCTGGAGATGAATGTTTAAAAGGGAAAATGAAACCTTGTGTCTCATGCTTCGCCTTGACTCTCAGATTTTACGGGAACAGCGAGGACGGCGACGCTTTCTTTCACTCCATCCGCACCCTCTTCCTGTCTTTCAACGCCCTGATGGACCGGCCGCTGGACGAAGGGGTGAAGATCAAGGTGAGCAGAAATGATTTGACTGAAAATCTTGTGCAAAAGCATGAAAAGATACTTTTCTAGCTCGACACCGAACTAAAACATGTTGCTTTAAGAGGAGCCACTCCAGGTGAAGAGAGTGGAGTGTTAATATTATGCTGAAACTTCCCCAGTTGCTCGCATTAATTTCCGTCTGAGTGTTTTTCAGTGTTGCATGTGGGATGAATGCAGCGGTGAAAAGATGTTTCCCTCTTATGAAAAATTATCACATTAGTGACAGAGTAGAAACGCTCTCCCTGCCGGTAAAAAGCTTGTTTCACTGCAGAATCAAAAAAAAAACCCTCCTGTGCTTCGTCCTCATGACACCTGATTCTCTGCTTTTTTTCCAGGGAGCCATCCTGAAATACCTCCCCAGCATCATTAATGACATCCAGACTGTGTTTGATCCCGTGGAGCTCAGGTAACTCTCCGGGGGGTTCGCGCAGCAGGAAATGATAATTGCCTGCCTCAGTGCAAATGATCATATTTACTTCTGAGCAAAGGAGGCACTGTTCTCCGTCCCTGCTGCTGTGAAATCAGCCCGTCATGTGTGCTCCTCATCAGCCCTCTTACAGTCGTTACTGGACATGTGAACGGCGTTAAACTGACTCTGACTCCTCTCGCTCCGTTTCCAGTCTCCTCCTGACGAAGTTCATCGAGAGCATTCCCGACTCGCAGCTCGTGCGTCAGAAGCTGGGCTGCATGTGTAAAATGGTGGAGAGTGACCTTTTCAAGCAGCCAGGTAGGAGGCCTGCAGGCTCAGAAATCACATAATGACTGCTCACACAAGACGAAGGAGGTGGGAAAAAAAAAAAAAAAGCTCTCTGCTTCGCGCCGACATGCAGGTTTGTCAGGTCCTCTGCGGTGAAATGTGCCGTGTGATCCGGTGAGCTCAGGTGAACCTCTGCTCTGTCCTCTGCAGATTGTCGAGATGTGCTTCTGCCTCTCGTCACCGACCAGCTGAGCGGGCAGCTGGACGACCACTCGAGCAAACCCGACCACGAGGCCTGCGTCCAGCTGCTGAGCACCGTGCTGGACAGCCTGGACCGCAAGGACGTGGTGAGGAGGCAGAACACACACACACACATCACACGTTTAAAGGGTCAGTTCGCTCAAATTACAGAGAAAACATCTACTCAGAGTTTCGTCCTCAGACATCCACCGGGACCTCAGAGAGAAAGTGCTGCTGGTTCGCACTGGATGGAGCCAGTTGGGGTGATTCTGGGGCTCCTCTGGGGTTTTTACTGGGTTGGTCCAGCTGGGAGGAAGCCCTGGGGCAGACCCAGAGCGTGCTGGAGGGGTTACATATCCCATCTGGCCTGGTAGCATCCAGTCGTCTCCTCCCGTGGAAGCTGGAGGGTGTAGCTGAGGAGAGGAGCGACTGGACTGCTGGTTTAACCTTCTGTCACCGTGACTGAGACACAAAAACATTGTTTGAAATGAGTGAATGGATGGATGGATCGTTGGAACAAGCAGTCAGCTGACAGTTCAGGTCCTGTCGGCCAGAATCCGTCTGTGAAGCACGGAGGAGCTTTTTTTATGAAGCTCTCAGTGTTTAAAAAGCAGCAACATTTGTTTCAGCTGCTCTGGTTAATCCACAGACCTCAGTGAGACCCAGCAGATTTTGGTTTAAAACTCCAGACTGCGGTGACAAACGTCCGTCACGACCAAGAAAAGCAACAAAATCCTCAACCTTCAGAGGCTGGTTAGTGCCAATGTTGGACAGTTCTGCTTTCACAACCAATAAAAAGGTTAATCATTAATCAGGACAGTTGACTCAAGTTGCTGC
>JAPZDY010000022.1:24990896-25004170 GCA_029783645.1 Ctenochaetus hawaiiensis | reverse complement strand
ATTGCGGAAAAGTGGCGGTGATTGGACAAAATTGCAAGGTCGCACAGAATTCACGGAGATTGGTTGAATTTTCGTTAATTGTTGCGATCGCAACATCACGAATTCCTGGAGGGGCTGACTGTTGCTTGGAGGATCAGACTGTTTTCAAGTCAGCCTCAAGTGGCCGTTTAAGGTACTGCAGTTTGTGACACTTCCATGTTGGCCTCATTTTTCCACCCGAGAGGTTGAAGTCTGGTCGAACATCAGAGAAGCAGTGACAGAAAACAGATTGAAGAGGCAGAATATCAGAATATGGTCTGCAGGGATCATTTATATAATTACAACAACAGCAATAATGTCAGAAAACAAGCACTTGTAATGAGGATTACATTACAGCCATGTCACAAAGACCCTCTACTGGAACAATTATTAAATTTTTTGTAAGTTTGAATCATTTTAACGACAAAACATGTAAAAAAAAAAAAGAAAAATACTGGATTTCCTCTTTAACTGTGGATCTGATGGACGTTACTATGATTTTATTCCAGCGCTCACACATACGTGTATAGTAAAGATTTTATTCCCGTGCTGCCTTCAGGATTTCCTCATGGAGACGTTCATCATGTTTAAGGACCTCATGGGAAACGTCTTCCCTGCTGACTGGATGATCATGAACCTGGTGCAGATGCAGGTTTTCCTGAGGGCCATCAACCAGTACTCGGACGTCCTCAACATGTACTTCCTGGACCAGGCGCATTTTGAACTGCAGGTTTGTTTCTTCTCCCCCCCCCCCAGTGGAGGTCACATTTTTTATTAAACACAAAATCAAAAGCCGGAGTTATGAGAAGGTAATTACGGCATTAATATTTGAAAACCCTGCTCCCCTCGCAGCTGTGGAATAACTACTTTCATTTGACTGTGGCGTTCCTCACCCACAAGACACTGCAGCTGGAGTCCTTCTCTCAAGAGAAACGAAATAAGATCCTGAACAAGTGAGATCATTTACAATTCACCTGAGAGATCAGTTCAAATGAAAGAAAACTTAATCTAACAGCTCTTTGGTTTAAACTGACCGCAGATACGGAGACATGAGGAAGACCATGGGCTTCAAGATCAAAGCCATGTGGTACAACATCGGTGAGTGTTTGGAGCCGGCTGAAAAAGCTGCGATTATCCCGGAGTTTGGCTTGTTTATACGGTGCCTGGCAGTAATGCGGGGGGAATAACAAGACAATATTTTATATTGTCCGGTTTCACAGTGTGTTGTTGTTGTTTTGTTTACCGCGTTATTAGATTTGTCCTCTGTTTGTCGAGAAACGGAGGTGCAGCTTATTGCCTTCTCAAATCATACTATGATATTTCTGTGTGATAATGTTCTGTTGTCCCTCAGGCCCCCACAAAATGAAGTTCATCCCCGCCATGGTGGGGCCCATCCTGGAGGTCACGCTGGTGCCCGAGCCGGAACTGAGGAAAGCCACCATCCCCATCTTCTTTGATATGATGCAGTGTGAGCACAACTCCAACCCACGACGCACGTTTGAGAAGGTAAAGAGACATCTGAGGAGCTCTGCGCTCCTCTGCTTTGTGTTTAAAACCCACTGAAGCTGCTGCAGGCTGAGCATGACATTTGAGATGTGATTGATGGTGTGTGTTTTTTTTTTTAATTCCCTCCTTTGCAGTTTGAGAACGAACTGATAACAAAGTTGGATCAAGAGGTAGAAGGAGGCCGAGGGGATGAGCAGTACAAAGTCCTGCTGGAGAAAACGTACGGCGGCGGAGCAGCAGATCAAACACAACACGTCTCTTTATTCTCCAAGTTTTCTAAGAGCTACAACACACTAATCAAAAATCCATCAATTCTGTGTGATAGATTCTGTGCATGCACATACGATTGCTTTTAAAATGCAAGAGATGCCTTTATGATTGTGTTCTGAAAAATTCCTGAAGGAAGCAAAAGGACAAGAAAGTCTGTAAGAGCTGAAAGCAGCCTGTAATCAATAGAAACGCTTCAGGGACGGAAAACAAGATCCAAACAAATACACTCGTCAGGAAGAAACTTTGGTGAGCTGATGAACTACAAATGCATCTGAAGAATGAAGGCTGTTTGTTGGGATGTGCAGGTTGCTGGAGGACTGCAGGCGCCACATTTACCTGTCGCAGTCAGGTGAGGAGCTGGCTCTGCTGCTGAGCAGCCAGCTGGAGAACCTGCTGGCCTACCGCACCATCACACACGATGAGAGTCCGGAGCATCGCATGAGCTGCACCGTCAACGTGCTGGTACGCCGCCGTGCATGCACACAAAGCAGTTACCTGTGCTGCTCTGCAAATTGCTTAAGAGAAAACGTTTTTCAGGAAAATGCAATTAACGTTTTCACTCTTTCAGAATTTCTACAAAGAAAAAAAGAGGGAGGACATTTACATCCGGTGAGTCAGACACAGACGGGTTCGTACGGAAAACGTTTGATTTGAAGCATTATGTTCTCAAGGTCAGAAATCTGTTTGAAATCAAAAAAGACTGCGTGAAAAAGGCTGGATTTACTACATAATTACTCGTGTAAACAAAGTCTTTCGATATTTAAAACGGAATGATTAAAGGAAGTTGTGACATCAGAATTAATGAGCATTAAATAATCAGGATGAAGGAAACAAGCTGTCGGCTTCAGATGAGCGAAGCTTTACCTTGATTCCCCTTCGACTCACACACATCACACAGCTCGCAGGGTCGCTCTGTAAAACTGAGCTGTTTACTCTGACTCCAGAAAAAGAGTCTGTACAGAACAATTATTCATTCCCACAGTCGAAGTTAAATCACTGAAACAAAATTAAAAGAAAATAGTCTCTGATTGCCTCAGTCAACCATTAAATTAACTTCATGTAGACTCCTGCACATGCATTCAGTTTAACACGAGCAGCAGTGAGACGCGGTGAAAACACCGACTGCTGCTGTTATGAAGGAATCCAAACTTTGTTTTCTGCAAATGCATTTATGTGTTTTATATTAAAGATGTGGATGAAGCCCTGGAGAGGCTGTGAGTCCTCGCTTCAGGTACAAGCAGCTAACCGTGTGCACCTGACCTGCTCTCGTCTCCAGGTACCTGTACAAGCTGCGAGATCTGCACCTGGACTGTGAGAACTACACGGAGGCGGCCTTCACTCTGCTGCTGCACGCCGAACTACTGGAGGTCTCTGACACATCAAAGCCTCTTTTTTTTTTACAGCTTAAACTAGATCAGAATTTTTGATGTGTGAGCTGTTTAATCTTTGCTAATATTATCGTGCTTCTTGAAGTTTACCGGAGTGTTGACTTATGGAAATTTTGCTTCCTCAGTGGTCCGACAAACCCTGCGCACCTCATCTGATACCCAGAGACGGGGAGCATGTCTGGACCCAGCAGGAGCTGAAGGAGAGGCTCTTCCAGGAGATCATATGCTATTTGGACAAGGGCAAGGTGAACATTAAAGGCTCTGCACGAGAAGTTCAGATTGCTGTTTGTGTTTTGCAGAACGCAGTCATTACCTGCAGAAACCTGAGGAGTTCCTGGAGTTCACACGGGTTTCTGCAGGTTTCTCTGCGGTGTCGGCGTTCACGTCTCTCACTGCTGCTTCGTATCGACAGTTTCAGCGGCCGTGGGATCCAGATGGCAGAGTCTAACCCGTGCTCCGGTGATTTTTATGCTCCTGCTTTATGTTCCCTTTAAACCTCACCACGCACATGTCTTTTCAGATGTGGGAGAAGGCCATCGAGCTGGGCAAGCAGCTGGCCAAGATGCACGAGAGCCACATGTTTGACTTCATGGAGCTGAGCCAGCTGCTGGTAAGAGGAGGCGTGCGTTGTAATTCAGCTGCACAGAGGAAATACTCTCACTGCTCGAACCTCTGAAACAGGCTGTTTTATGAACTGGTATGAACTCGAACAAAGATGTTTGTATTGTTACTGCCTCGTTAAGACTCAAATTAGTTCTCGTCCACTATGACTCATCAGACTGTGTGTTCTCGCTTGTACAATAGTTTAAAAAAAAAGAGAATTTGAGGAAATAGGGAAGAGAAAATTGTGTGTGTTAACCTGAACCCGACTCGTTCCACTCGGATTGTGTCTGCTGCTGTTCGGAGTTTGAATGCACCCTGAAGAACCTATTTATACTCTCTCAGTGTTAATAGTTTAGTATGATTGTGTTTCCAATAATCTTCTCTCATAATTGAATAAAATAAAATGAGACCAACCACATTTCTCTTACGAAGATTTTAATGAAATGAATTTATTTTGAATGATTTCATTTTGTGACCACTGAGAGACTAATTACAGAGCACTGCATTCGTGCTGCAGCCTCACCGTCTTCTTTGTCCTCTGTCGCAGAAAAAACAAGCCAACTTCTATGAAAATATAATGCATGCCATGCGGCCGCAGCCAGAGTACTTTGCTGTGGGATATTATGGCCTTGGATTTCCTTCTTTCCTCAGGGTAAGAAAATGATTACCTATTTCAATAAATGGAGACTTGGAGGAAGCATCATGCAGCGTGCTTATGCAATGAGCCGGCAATGTGTACCACTGCTGATAAAGGTTATTAGCTTTTTGATGACACAAGAGAATGTCAGAGTAGAAGCAGTGCTGTCATGGCGTTGCACAAGCACACCTCTCATATATTATGGAAAACAAGTTCAATCAGAATCTGGATTTTCGTTTCATTTGTCGTTTTTGCACTCTGAATTTTTTTTCTGCTACAGAACAAGATTTTCATCTACCGAGGCAAAGAGTACGAGTGGTTGGAGGACTTCAGTTTGAAGCTGCTCTCTCAGTTCCCCAATGCAACCCGGATGACCAGCACAGCGCCCCCTGGAGACAACATAAGCAACTCATCCGGACAGTGTATCCTGATGCTGTATAATAAGCCTGGCTAATGTTATTTGTTTATGATGATGTGCAGCCATGTGAGCAGATCGGCTCGAGGGAAACCTCTGAGGTTTACAACTGTTGTTTCAAGTGAAACATCTTAACATTTATAGGATAAACGCCCCCCTCAGGACAAACTGTAATAACTTTAATCATTTCATAACTTTTCATCTACAGACATCGTCAGGTCAATATTTAAATTTCACTGATCCTTTGGTTAATGACTTAATCTTACAAAACTAATAGCATCCCCATCAGCCTTAAGCTGTTCTTTGTGTTTACTGCTAATTTGCAAACGTTAGCATGCTAATTAGCAGTAAACACAGAAATGATGAATATGGTAAACAAACCTGCTTAACATCAGCATGTTAGCAGTGACACTGTGAGCATGTTGATGCACAGACACAGAGCTGTTAGCATGGCTGTGGACTCCAAGTCTTTACAGTTACACATGTTTAATAAAACCACTGTTAGCGCTCTTATCCTTAGCTGACCTGCAGACATCCAGTGCTTTACTGTCAAGCCCGTTCTCACCGTGCCGCACCAGTTCAAAGACAAGGGGGTTCCAGAACAGATATTAAAGTGTGTAACAGAACACTTAAAGGCTGATTTATTTTCTCGTGAACACCCTGGGATTTATAGTTCTCCGGTCAAACTGCTAACTCACTGCTGTCCTTTCCTGTTCTCTTGCAGCTATTACAGAACCAATGAAGTGGACCAGTTCCAGTATTCCAGGCCCTTCAGGAAAGGTGAAAAGGACCCAGACAATGAATTTGCAGTGAGCACTTTTTAAATTTACTCTAAAGCACTAAGTTCATATTACAGCATGTAAGCACACACCCATAAATTCCAAGAAATGTATAAATAACCCCGTCTTTGCACATACCTCACTCTGAAGATTAATAACAACATTAAAATGTCACCCGTTAATATTTTATTGATGTTTTTTTCTGCCCTACAGACCATGTGGATCGAGAGAACAACCTACATCACAGCCTATAGCTTCCCGGGGATTCTCAAATGGTTTGAAGTCAAATCCGTCTCTGTGGTAAGAAGCGACCTCGGCGCTCCGACTGTGTTGGTTCTTTCTTCTTCTTTCACATTGGTTCTTCATGAAATTCTCCTCTGATGTGCAGGAGGAGATCAGTCCTCTGGAGAACGCCGTGGAGACGATGGAGATGGCCAATGAAAAGCTGAGCAACCTCGTGCAGCAGCAAGCCTGCGATCGCTCGCTGTCCATCAACCCGCTGTCCATGATGCTCAGCGGCATCGTTGACCCCGCCGTCATGGGCGGCTTCTCCAACTATGAGAAGGTTCGACCTTTTTGCTTAGAAAGACAACCGTCCATCAAAGTTCATACACAGAAAAAGAAACAAACAGCATTATGGGTTGAGATTATAAAGTAACTTAAAAAAAAATAAACTCAAATGACCAGTTTCACTTCACAGGCAACAACTTCCTGAGACATGAAAAACTCACAAACACAAGAATCTCATCAAATAAGTCGTAACTCGACTGGAAGTCTGCAGCCATGCTAGTGAGGCTGTTCTTACATGCTAACATGTTCACAATAACAGTGCTAATATGCTAATGTTTCAGTGGAATCTTTACTTTTTTTTAAAAAAAATGTCATTATGGGGTGTTAGCATGCTAAGATTTGATTGTTAGCACTAATGACAATGCAGACAGTAACTCACCGTGCTGTGAGGCTAAGCTTAACGCTGATGTCGAGTGCTAATATGCTAACAACAACAAGGTTAATATACCTCCTAATGTTAAGAAGGTACAATCTGTACATTGTTCACCATTTTAGCTAGCATGTTACTCATTAGCTCTAATCACACTACATGCTGTTCTGGAAGAGGTATGATGTTGTCAACCATCTTAGCTAGCATGTTCGTATGCTAACCTAGCTGATTAGCACTAAACACTTTGCAGACTTTACAGTACTGTGAGGCTAAGCTAATTAATTACATAAGGATTCTCATGCACACTATGATGCAAATGCAATCCACGTCATAGCTAGCCTGCTAGTGTGCCATCCTTAGCTAATTAGCATTAAATATAAAGTATTTCTGGACTGATGATTGTTGGTGATCAACAAAGTCATTGGGGTTCATCCTTTGGGGACCATAAATATCTACTTTATCAGTCCAGTATTTGTTGAAATACTGCAGTCATGACTGAAGTGGCTGACAGGCCGACACGTCCGTCTGTTGAGCCATGACGCGAACCTTTCTTTAGAAATGCTTTGTAAGAGAGTAGATCCCCCAAAAATGAGTCATCAACATTCATTACGAACAGGCTGCACTGTTTTTGTTAGATATGAGCTGTTTGCTAAATCGGGTTCAGGTTGTGTGCACAGTTGGCTCTAAAGTAATTGATTTGGAAAAGAAAATAGTGCAGACATTGCCAAACTACTCTAATATCAGATAAATCAAATAAATGCAAACATTAATATGAATTTGTGAGCCCTTTTTCATGAACATGACTTCGGGCTGGCCTCAAGCCTGTTACGTCTAACAAAGTTTTATTCATGGGGGGACGACTCTGGCCTCTTTGTCATGCTGTGGAAACCTGTTCTTTGCCGCCTGCAGCAATATTTTAAGCAAGCTGCCCAATTTTCATCCTATTTTCATCCTCGGCAGGCATTCTTTACAGACACCTACATCCAAGAGCACCCAGAGGACCACGAGCGCATCGAGGTTCTTAAACACCTCATCGCCCTGCAGGTAAATCCCACCACCCTCACAGTCGTTGACACTGGCCTCACAGCAGACGTGTTTTGTAACACTTAAGTGGCTGTCTTTCCTTTTAGATCCCTCTCCTGGCAGATGGGATTCGCATCCACGGGGAGAAGGCGACGGAGCAGCTGAAGCCCTTACACAACCGTCTGGTTACTTGCTTCCAAGACCTTCGGGAGAAAGTGGAGAAGCAGTATGGCGTCATAACCTTGGTGCGTTGCCAGCCGCAAACTCAATTTAATGTAAGAGGGTGCCAACTTAAGCTATTGGCCCTCTTGCCTTCCTATCAAACGCTTCTCATTCAAAGCAGTGTACATTATATTAGTGCAGGACCATAAATCTTCCTTTAGCCAGTGCGCTGCTGCCCGACTTTTGCCTGTCATTGTGCTCCTTCGCTGCCAAGATTCCCCGATGATGCTTAATCCCATTTGTGTGTCCCAGCCCTGCTCGCTCACCGAGAGGAAGAAGAGTCGTGTGGGTTCGGTGGTCATGCCCTACATCCTGTCCTCCACCCTGCGCCGCATGTCCACCGTCTCAACCCTCTCCAACGCCTCCTCGGGCCTTTCCAGCAGCTACACATCGTCAGATGGACCCTCCTGCATTTCCTCCCAAGAGTCAGTCTCTGCATCCTCTGCCTGTTTCCTCCATCCTGTCTGATTTTGTCTGATATTTGGTTGCCATCACAACAGAGACTGTGTTCCTCAAACACTGATTTTTGTCTTTGCTCAAATCAAAGCCCTGTCTGTCTTTGTGATTGTCTATCTCTCTGCGTCTCTTTCTCTGCCCTCTGATTATTCACCAACAGTTCCTTGTTGTCCCGTCCCAGCGATCGCAGGGCCTCGGTTCTGTCCCGCCTGGAGGACGACAACAGGATCGCCAGAAAGAACAGGAAGGAGTGGAGCGTCAGCAAATCGCAGGTCCTACTGGAGAGGCAGTCAGATGCAGATGAGGTAAGCACTTATGTACAGGTGCTGTTTTATACATATGTATATGATCAGCTATTTCACATCCATGTAAAACATTAATATCAGCTGTTTCAAGTCCATTTTATCCAAATATAAGTTTCCTCTGTTCAGCTGCGAATTGGGACGAGTTCCTTTGTGCTCGGAAGCCTTCATCTTTGTTTTCTGCTTTTTATTCCAGACTCCTCCGGAGAAGCAGCAGAGACCCAAGAGTTTACAATTAGGAGACCGACGGCTTCCGCTCTCCCTGTTTCAGGGCGTCTCATCCCAGCTCAGCCTGTCTAACCCTCTGAGCCCGCTGCCTGCGTCTCCACACACACCTCACACGCCTCACACACCCCGCAGCTCCAGTACGTAGCAACACACAGCGCGCCGCATGTGCTCTTTTTACTTTCTGTTAAAGCTGCGCCTCGCATGCAGGCGGGGACGAATGTCACGCCTGCTAACCTTGTGTGAGCACATTCTGGTCTGCAGAATCAGGTCACATGTGCATATTTACGGATGCATGCGGCCTGAAAGCTTTTCCCTCCTCTCTCCTGTGGCAGGTTACTCATCGCTGCTCAGCGACAATGATGGCAATGCCTTCGACATCCCAGGGACCCCCCCACCCATGCCTCCCAAGAAACACCCGCACGAGATTGACAACCCAGGGTTCTCATCAGAGGTACATCTGCTCTGAGAAAACAGCACCCCCTCACTGATGCATATTTAATGAAGTGTAAACGTTAAAATATTCTGTTTTTATTTTTATTTGAAGTCCTCGGATGAACTCTTCTTCTGTCTTTCCCCACAGTTCACTCCTCCGCTGCCAATGAAAATCGAGAGCAAGCCTCCCCCGCCCCCTCCGAAAACACGGAAGTCGATGTTCCCCTCGTACGAACACCCCCCCCTCTGAGGTGACACCCACACGCCCGCCTTCAGGTTTCCCTGATTCTCTGCTTTGGCTGTGATGAAAACACGGTGTCGTTTGGGTGCTTGGAGTGCAGATGCAGGACCATCTACGTGGGATGTGTGCGAGAGTTTCAGCAGAAGCAAATTATTTCTGATGCAAGTCACTAACGATTCCCAGCAGTTCTTTGTTTCCAAGTTTTTCACTGCTGGTTTGTATTTAAGCCACAAAGAGCAATATGTTCAGAGTTATAGTTGTAAGAAGGTACTACTGTGCAGAGACGGATGTGTGATTTTGGGTCCACAGGATCAGTCCAGCCCCGGGTTCAGGGAGCTTTTTTAGAGCTAATCAAACAGTGATCACATGCTTTTATTTTCTTGAAGAAACGTCAGTTTGTTGTACAGATTTTTATCACTCGCAGGGAAAAGGAATGACCAATGCTGCATTGTAATATTTTGTAACACTGGATGACTTCTGTCCCCTCAGCTGTTTACCAGCATTCCACACCAGCGTTTCCACGCAGGAAAAAGCTGCGTCAGTTTCACGTCACACTTGATGGAGAGCAGGGAACACGATGTACAGAATGTAACCGTTAGTTAGAAATGTAGTTCTTTTGTGTCCGATGATGGATTCTTTCAGTAATGTTATGATCAAACTCTTCTTCAGAGACACTGGATGGCATTAATGAATGTGCAGCAGATAATGCATTTCGTTCGGATGTGTGTGTTGAGCTGAATACTGTAACTGTAAGCAAGTTCGTCCTCAGAGGAGCAGTTTGACATTTTTGGGAAATTCACTCACTTGCTGAGAGTTTGATGCAAAGATCTGGATGTTTCTCTCGTCTGTGGAGATACAAACCCGACAGAAAAATGTCACATAAATCCTCATAATTCTGCACATCGACATTTTTGAACTCAGACTAACAGTCCTGGTTGAAGGTTTGTTTCCTTCACACACACGCAGGCTAGCTGTTTCCATCTGTTCCCAGTCTTTATGCTAAGCTAAGCTAACCAGCTGACTGCAGTCGATCTTCTCATCTCTCAGCAGGAAAGTAAAGAAACGCACCTCCAGAAATGTTGAACCGGTCCTTTAAAGAAGCCGAGACGCCGTGTGGTACAAGCAGAAATGCCTTTGAAGTTCACTTTAGTTTTATATTTCAGGTGATGGTAGATTTTCTTTTTTTTTTTATCAGTTCATTAATAAACCTTAAATTATTGCTGTTAATTGATTTTTAATATTTCCTTGCTTTGCACACACGGTGTGTTCAGACATGGTTCTTTTTGAAAGCAGCATTAATTGAACTGCAGCTTAACTCTGCGCTGTTTGGATCTTTTAAGGAGATAAAATGTAGAATGAATGATAAATCTATGCATGTAAGCTTTTTTAAAACTGATCAAAATCAGAGCGATGAGGTGTCAGTATTTTACTCTCATTTCAAGATTTGAAATAGTTTTTACAAGGGATTGAGTTTTTTGTACGATTCACATTTCTTAATGAGCTTCAAAGAAATTTTATACAAACAATGCCTCAAGAGATATATAGTGATTTTTTTTATGAACAAGTTGTTGTTGACTGAACAAAAATAAAGACTTATTGAAAGAGCCTCCATGTTTTGGTGACGTTTATTATTTTAGAGAGACATCTCCTCCGTCTCTGAACTATGATCCTGTCAGCTGGGTGAATACAGATCGCCCTCTGTGCCCTCGCTGCAAACTCCCTCACACCGATGGCGTGAAAAATGACCCCTTCAGGCTGAAACATCTAACAAACCCCTGATTAATGCATCGCAGATACAGCTAGAGGAGGTGCAGGAGCACGACGCCTCTGCAGCCGATGCAGGAGCTGAAGACGCCGAGGCCGTGTGGAGGGAGGAGTTTAGGAGATGTTTACAGGAGCTGTGAGACGGGTGCTGGTCTTTCTAATCTGGGTTGCTAATGGTCTGTTCCTTCCTGTCAGAGAGTGAAGTATGGGACATCACTCTCCCTGCAAGTCTCAGGAGCTTTCACCATTTGAAGTGATTTTCAGCCATGCAAAGAGAGAGCAGCGTCGCAGCTGCCAGGTTTAGCTGGATGCCCAGGAACATCTCCATGGAAACAATCTCAATGCTGTAGCCATGTTTACAACATCATGCGAGGACATCAATCAGTCTCCTTCCTTTCATTCACAACGCAAACGTCTTTCCAGCCTCCTGTCCGCTGACAATACAGCGACGACACATCCGAGTCCAGCTGAGTTCTTATAGTCTGAGGTCACACACACACACACACACACACACTCACAGAGTTTCCATTACTCTGGGACATCGATTACTAGAAAGCAGATGGTAAGTTTTTCCTCACAAAGAGCAGCAGACGCAGATGATCGCTCAAAATCAATTCAACAGTCATGAAACAAACATAACTTAATGTGATTACTCAAGTTCTGTATTCAAGTACTGACAGTAACTTGAGTATTTCCATTTCCTGCTGCTTTATTCCTCCACTCCACCATAATTCAGAGGGAAATACTCTGCACAACCTTTTACTCGACTACGTTTATCAGCTGAATTTAAAGCAACAGCCGGTGGTTCAGACCTTTTTGGCTTGTGGACTTTTTTACAAAAAGCAGTGTTATTAAGGCAGCGTCTGGTCAGAGCTCATTATTTACTGTGTGTGTGGGAGCTGGAAGTCCCTGAAAATGCCTGAATTTTAATGTGGTGTTTTCAAAGAATAACAAATGCTCAAATTAAACAGGTGAAACATTTTTGGACCTGAAGCTTTTTTGTGTTTTTCCTCAAATGTAGCCCTACAGCAGAATATTGTTGTGAAACAGGACTGTGCTTGTTTACAGCACAACTACATCATTAATAATCATTTTCAATCAATTATCGAGTATTATACTCATATGTATGTAGATACAACCCATTGAGGTGCTGGAAAATCTTGAAAATACACCTTGAAAATGCTTGAAAAGTGCTGGAACTCGACAGGAAAAGATGCAGGAAGCCTGCATGTTCAGTTTTAATTGTCTTTAATTTGTCAGCAGCTCCTTCAGAGGGACACTGGCTCTAAACTCCTCTGTTAGTTTCTTCAAATACACAGTTTGGGGCGAGAGAAATATACGTTTTTGTGAGGCAGAACTCTCTTCTTCTGCTTTTCTGAATGAATCAACCAGTGACCCCTCAGAGCCGTGCAGTGACTCTTTGAAGGGGTCCGACCCCGAGGTTGGGAACCACAGGACATGACCAAGAGCTACACCAGTAAAATGTTGTTTATACACAAATGCAACAGTATTAACATCTAATAATGTGCTTTTACTTCATGAAAATGACTCCGTAGTTTTTCGATTGCAGGATTTTTACTTGGAGGTGTTGAGTTTTTCTCCGTTGTATTTTAAAGTGATGGTTTTAAATACTAACCTAAAAGTACTGAATTAAAAAGAGTATTTAGATAAAGAATAATAATCTAAAGTAGCGAGTATTATCATTATAATATTGAGCTCTTGTTGCCTCTGTTTCCATCCCAGTTGCCTCCATCAGTTCAGCAGCCGGGATGAAAGTGGAGGCCTCAGTCAGACTTAACTCCCCGGCATCAAAGGCAGAAATGCCCTTTCTTAGCTTGTCCGTTTAGCTGCTGGAGGGTCCTGAGCCTCTGTGTGTGTGTGTGTGTGTGTGTGTGTGTGTGTGTTGGGGGGGTGGATTAGCCCCACTGTTGTATCTCTGCTTTGAACCTCACTAGGTGGAGCCAGAGGGTGTAAACTAATGGAGCATTGCCGTCTCTAAAACCTCTGTTTACTCGGGGAAGTTTGCCGGGCATGAGTGCACTTTTCAGGA
>JAPZDY010000022.1:24977855-24990796 GCA_029783645.1 Ctenochaetus hawaiiensis | reverse complement strand
AACTAATGGAGCATTGCCGTCTCTAAAACCTCTGTTTACTCGGGGAAGTTTGCCGGGCATGAGTGCACTTTTCAGGAACGCCCAGCTTCACACACACACTTAAACTCACACACACACACTGCTGCACTTACACACAATCACACCTGGGAGCTGCCGAGTACACGCACACACACATACACACACACTCCTGTCGAGGACCACCGAGCAGACACTCAGGACGGGAAGGTGATTTTTAAGCGTTTTTCCACCTTCAGGTTTTGAGTTTTTTCTCCTCAAACTGGTGCAGAAACTTGGACCAGTAACATCCCAGTGACGCTGACACTGCTGTCCTCATGTGCAGCTTCGACCGACTGGCTGCAAAAAAAAAACTCTAAGAACGTCGGCACGAAAGAAGAAAAAGGATTTCAGGTTGTGCATACTTTCTTGTTTTATTAATATGCTCTGTACTCTCACCACAGTCACATGTATTTTTTAACATTTTCAGATGGGTACGCAGTTACATCATGCACAGGCAGCCATGCCGGGGAATCTTATTTTACAGGCCAGACTACTATTTGTCCCAATGAAATATTAATTCATAGGTACAGTCTGATGAGCTGGGATTGGGCCGGGAAGCCGGTTACCTGGCCGCCGTGCATCACTTCAGCAGCTCGACCTCCTTCTTCCAACAGACTAACAGCTGAAAAACCTTGTTGAGCTAAGAAGTTCTAATTAAAGTGAAACAGCAGGACAGTCATCATTACAGAAATTGCCAGCATGTAAGATAAAAGAGAAAGTTTCCTCAGAGTTTTTAACGAGTTCAGACAATGACCAATTGATTTCTGCACAAAGACTCCAGTGTGAAGCAAATTGGCTGCTTAGTTTTGAACTTTTGCAGGAGTGCTGGCTTTGGCTTTCTGTTCAGGCACCTTCAGACGAGACAAACACGGATACTCATCCATGCAGACGTTAAACTCGTGGATCAGAGCTTTCCAAAAGGTCTTTTTCCCGTAGATCAGCACCATGGCGGTGACAGTCGTGTAGATGGACGTGAAGAAGAAGGTGAGCATGATGATGTTCTGGTGGTGGACGGCTATCTGGTACTGGACGTACAGGTCGACCACGAGGAAGAGGATGAAGACAGCCACCAGAGACAAAGCCATCCGGATGACCCTCATCTGGGAGCCCAGCTTCGGGCCGTGGGCTCCGTTGGTGCTGGCCTTCATGTGACGGAGATGCATGGCCAGGTGGACGGAGATGGAGATGCAGCATTTCATCATGAGCAGCCCCGGCAGGACGTCAGAGAGCAGCAGGTATGTGGCCTCGTAGGCTTGGCCCGAAGTCGTTTCCGGCACCAAGATGCCGCAGTCGCTGTTCACGGCGTTTGTGGTTTTGTTCTCAGGCTGGAACACCATGAGCATCGGCATGCAGGTGCCCAGGCCGCACAGGGGGATGAGGAACACGGCCAAGGTCACGTGTTTGAGGATGGTGGCCTGGATGTGAGTGTAGCACTGGTTGGGTGTGTTCACCAGCTTGGTGCTGTAGTAAAACGTGAGGAAGCCGGTGTCCCACATGATGGTGAACTTGAGGCTGTAGATCAGCAGGAGCATGATGGTGTAGGGCGTCGGGATGATGTGGCATTCAGTGTCCACCTGATCCATGGACATCCAGAAGTAGCAGAGCACCTGGTGAGCCACGTTGGCCAGAGACAGAGCCACGATGATGGTCTCGCTGGGACTCCACTGCTTCTTCTGCCTGTAGTTCCACAGGCTCATCAAGAAGATGTAGATGTTGAAGAAGACGGTGGTAATGGCCAGCAGGCCCGTCATTATCCAGAGGACCAATTTATTTGCCCCGAACATAACGACACTGTTTTCCTCCGAACACATCTGCAGCGACGACCTCAGGACGGCTTCACGTCAGCAGCCAGCCGTCGGTTTGAGACTCTGAAGTGTTTTGTTTTCACTGCGTTCAAAGAGATGACAAGGAGGCAAAAACATTATGCACACACACAGCGAGCGAGACGATTCTTCATCTGTGCCACAGAACGGAATCAGTCACAGTTTGTCAGAGGGACCCGAGGAAAAGATTCCCACATTTAGCTCCTGAAATACATGAAATGCATCCAAATTAGCTCAATTAAAGTCTTCTTTCATGGTTAAAAATACACGTGAAATCTGCATTTTGGGTGGTCAGATGCAGAGAGGAGTAAAGTGTAGCTGAGGTAAGAAGCTTAGAGCAATTAGAGGAAGACACATCTTCCATTTTTACCTCAGATGAAGCTCCAGTGGGTTGGAGGAGACTTTTGTTCACTCTGATTCCTACTCAAGGTTTCTGCCTACGTTCTTCGCTGCGAGTCATCACAATATGTTCGTCTGACTCAACACCTTTGGCTGCCATTGATGAATCCTTTGTTTTCCTTTCTTTATCCCAGCATTAATCCTAGCCTGAAGTTTTCTGCAGGACGCGCGGAGCAAGGTGAAGTCCTCAGATTAACGCATTCTTTCACCGGGATTTATATATCAGCGTTAGTCATGCTTTGCATGAGTTGCGAGCGCAGGAAGTGGTGACGGAGGATTTGCATTGACATCTGCAGGACGTGTGCTCATATGAATATGACTTTACTGTCAGTGGATCAGCGCGGCGTGACAGCTCAGCCGATCCGCAGACCACACACAACCGGACGCCGCATGCAAATGGTTATTCCTGCAGCGCGGCCGCAAATTTACACCAGATCACACACACACACACACAACACACACACACACACAACACACACTTATTTACCTGATAAGAAAAGCAAATCACCTCTGAATCACCTTCAGGAGTCCTGCTAATGCAACACCTTATCACTGCAGTTTGTGCCGCGGAGGACGCTGCCTCGGCAGACAGGCTTTTAACAGGATGTTGACTTGAATTATTTTTTAGTTTATGTTTTATTTAGATTTCTTTTCTTTGTTTGTTTCACTCACACAACCAGCCAGTCAAAGCAAATAGCATCCTAATTACATTAACCATTAATATGACTCGCCGCAGTCCTCGCTCTGGTTTTCTTCATGGGGAAAAACTTTCACTTAAATCTGTTTTCTGTCTTTGTACCAAACAATCCAGAAAAAAAAAAATCTGAAGCCTGGTTTTAAGCACAGATTCTGCCTTTTTGCACAATAGTATGAAAGTTCTTTTCCTTTGCAGAAGCCGTTTGAATCAGAATGTGAAAAACACTCTGCTGGGAGACTCTCGCTTTTTAAGAAAATAATTACTTACCCAGTGAGAAGTTCTGCCCTCTGAGAAACTTATTATTAAAAGAAGAGATTATGCGGTTTCTGGGTGAGGTTGCCAGGAAATTATTAGTAATTAAAGTTCGCCCAGTCCATGTATTTTAAGGACAGACTTAAAACAGCTTTTGTGCACAGAAGAAGCAGCTGTTCTGATGGATTTGTGTTCCTTTAAAACTTTGCACTGAGCAAACAGGAAGATGAAGACGGACACAAAAACTGACAGATTTTAGGGGGAAAAATGCTTCTAAGTCCATAATTTATTTGCTACCATGAGCCTCAGAGGACAGAAGATCTCAGAGGATGCAGTTTATTTTTAAATGTGTGTGTGTGTTTAAGTCCAGAACCACCTTCTTCTCAACGTTTGAAGCTCAGAGATGAATCAATACCTGCCGTCTGTCATTTAACTTTTGCTATTTTTTGTTGTTTTCCTGTTTATTTTGATTGTTAGCATGTTGAACTGTTAGCATGTTGCACTGTTAGCATGTGGCAGCTCTGAGGTGATGATGGAGGATGTTGTTAAACTGAGTGACAGTCAAACAAGAGAAGCCATGTGAACATGAAGCCTCATTTAAAGACAATTTAGTGACGAGATGCAGTTGGATTCCAGTTCCTGTTTGTTCACGCTGGTTTCTGTGGGATCTCACACTGCAGGACGAACTCAGCCACTGTTACCTTTGTTGTTACACAGAGGCAGGTGTGTGTGTGTGTGTGTGTGCACGTGAGGAGTGAAGGTCTAATTTGGATGCATTTTATTTGTAATATTTTAAACAGTAAAAGAGTCTCGATGCTCAGCCTTTACAGACGAGTTCAAGGAGGCTCCTGGCCTTCAGGGGGCCGTTAGCTGGATTTATTACCAAGGGCCCTCCAACCCTCAGCACTTCCTGCAGCTCTTATTAATTCAACATACAGTGTTTGAAGACGGGATGGGGCCGGAGCAGACGGGAGGTGGAGCCGTGGGCAAACTGTAGTGCTGACTCCGGACTCTCCGGAGTGGCAGTTGCAGGTTAGAGCCTCGACTACGAGCTGTTTGATTAATAACTAGATTACTGAGTGCTTTGCAAAAAAAATCTAAAATAAAATAAAATAAAAAATGGAGAAGCAGGCAGCACAAAGTGCAGGACTTTACAGATGCACTGACAGGATCAGAGGCAAAATTGAGTTCACTGTCTCCCAATTGTCTGAGTCATGAGCAGCTCGAGGTTTGAATTCATATTGATCCAGTTACGACTCTGAAAATAGCCGGTGTCTTAAAGTGGGCGATGGAAACAGGCTGTGTGTCCGACTGTTTCTGCACAGCTCAGAATCACACCGACAAACTGTTTCACCCCCCGTGAATCACATCAGTGCTGCTGCAAACTCCTGCACATAATGATGCTTTCTAATGAGGTTCATATCTTGCAGGTGGAAACACTGTCTGACTCCATTATGATGCCAAACTTCAGCTCCATTTCACGGAGATAACAGATCTTTCATCCTGATGTGTTTTCAAATGTTCTTCGATCATGTTCCATCAGTCCAGGTCTCATCCAGCAACAAAAGACGGAGCCATGGCACGAAACTCTGAGCCCTCAGTGGGACTTACAGTGAAGTTCCTCTCACACTTATCTGTTTAAAATGTTTTTAATTCCTTAACATATTTTTACAAAAGTAATACAATGATTGAGCTTCACAGAGAAAACGAAGCACCAACAGAAATACATTCTGATATTTACATTAAACGTACAGTTTGAGTTGAATCAGTGCGATAATGACTTGGAATAAAGAGCCTTCTCCTGTTGTGTCACTGTGAACTATTAGAGTCAGAAAGTTGTATGTTCGTGTTTGTCCGACGGCTGATGTGAGGATCTAAGAGTCTGCAGCGTTCAGGAACCAACGCCGCCGTTGTTCTCCGGTTAAACGTCCGATTGCACCATTTGAACCAACATACAGAAACTACTTTTCTTTTTTACAAAGAGTCTTTTCTTCTGAAGCTTTGTTCAAACTTCAAATTAAAGCGACTGTCCGGCCTGTGGAGTTTGGTCACACTGGGTATCCGTATCTGTGGTCGTATGTGAGGGGGGCCCCTGCCGTCGGGGGCTGTGCGGCGCCGTTCACCCCACCTGTGTAGACGGCGCTGCGGCCCGAGCCGCTGATGCTGGGCAGGTGGTTTCCCACGGAGGTGTAGTTCACGCCGTGGTGGGTGCGGTAACCCATCACCGAGCGCAGGCTGGAGTGTCTGCTGGAGTGTCTGCTGGTGGGGCGGCTCTCCGGGGCGGGGGCGTCCTCCCTGAGCAAACCACACCCACAGGTATCAGTCACATGACCCTCGTGTTTTTAAACTACTCCCTGCATGTTTGACATTCTCTTTAAGTCTGATACCTTATCTCATTGGCCACCTCCTTGGTGTAGCGGCGCTTGTGGCAGCAGCAGATCAGGAGCCAGATGAGGAGCAGGAGGAGGAGGAGCAGCAGGATGGCGCCGATCACCGCCCCGGCGATCACTCCCGCCTTGTTGGTGGCTGCAGGAGAACATGTGATGCTTTCAGATCAAACAATTCCTTCCTTCTTTGCAGTCATGATTTCCGGCTTTAAGAGGCTTACATGTGATGTTACGAAATGTTTTTCCGACTGGAGCAAATATTTAAACTGTGCAGAGCGAAAAGGAAAAGGGCCCTTCAGGAATTAGAGGCATTAAGTGCTTAGGAGTAAAATTAGATGATAATACAGACTCACGGTTGTACGCATGCAGAGCGAATGTACACCTCTCTGTGCCGACAGCGTTGGACGCCTCGCACGCGTAGCTTCCAACGTTGCTGTCTGTGTGGTTCTGGATCAGCAGCTCACCTGTGTCCGGGTCTGAACGCAACACCACAATGTGACATTACACACACACACTCATGGATGCAGTGCAGAAAAGCCTTTGTGTGTGTGTGTGTGTGTGTGTGTGTGTGTGTCAGCTTGCTTCCTCACTTTGAGTTGCAGTGGAAGGCATCGCCCCCCCACTCTCTCTCTTCCACACATAGCTGAGGGGGATGGATCCTTTGGAAGATTTGCATCGGAGGGAGACGGGGCTACCTCTCTCCTGAGCGCCATCCACCCAACACTTTGGCACTGACGGGGGAACTATAGGGAGAGAACACACACACACACACACACACGGCACAAGAAGTGTTTTTTTAGAGTCAGGCTTCAGTGCTCCGTTCATCACGGGGAGGGCTGAAGGTGTGAGAAAAGGTGTGTTCACTGACTGAGACAGAAGAAAGAGCCTCTGCATTCCACATGAGTGAGAGCAGCATTTACAGAAAATGAACAGGTAGAACCGGTAAACAGGAAGTCCTCCTCACCCATCACCACCAGCGTGACTTTCATCGTGTCCACGCCCGGCGCTTTCTTCACTTTGCACTGGTAGGTGGCGGTGTCAGAGGCCCTCAGATCAGAGATGGAGATGGACGCGTCGCCCTGCATGGGGTCGCCTGTGAACCTGAGCCTGCTGGAGACGCCGGGGTCGCCGTATTCATGCATCTGCCCCCCTGTGAATGATAAGAGCTGAGATGCAAAGATTTGGGTTGAGTGATGACACCTCTTCAAAGCACATTTTCTGCACTGAAAAAAGAGCCCAAAGGTGAAAGATAACCTTCACTCCTGCAGAATCTACAATCTGGCACCTTTTTCTTTGGTCATTTTCACACTTTTTCAGCATTTTTTAAAGGTGAATTTTCAAGAGTTTCCAGCATCTCACAGCTCAGGAAAAAAACCATGAAACTATTTTATCATTTCATCACGTTTAATCAGCTCTTATTGGTCTTTTCTGATTGCACCCTGCAGACAAACTAAGAGATTAGGCTTTAGATTTAAAAACATGTCGCTCGTCTCTGAGCAGATTTTGCACCTGGCTGAGCAAACAACACAATCTTTTATGAAACTAATGAAGTTACATGTTTTTCAAATCCCAAACATCTTTATTTTCCAACCCTACAAACACATCTTCACATCCCGCTCCCCCTCCTCGTCCGTCCACCTACCAGCTTGTCCTTCTGCGTCATGTCCGGGCTCACGTTGGACCACTCGATGTCCAGCGCTCCGGTGTCCTGGGGTGCGGGGGTGTAGGTGCATCCCAGGTTGACCGTCTCCCCCTGGGCCTTCTGAATGGTCTGTGGGCCTGACGACGCCACCTTCATCGTCTCTGTCACATCTGACGGTTCGGAAAAAAACCTCAGATTGTAATAATTCCTGCTGTTGGCCTCCTTCTCCCCACTTTCATAATCACGCACCGAACCCACAAGACAAACACGAACCGGAGGAAACTCATCCCTCCCTCACACACATTAATATTCCTGCAGCTCTGGGCCTCGTAAACAGTCCCGGTGGAGTAGGTGCTGATCTGAGACTAATTGGCCTCTTAAGTCAAACTGAGGAGGATTTGGAGCTGAAATAAGAGTAAAAAGTGGCATTTTTTAAAAAATGACTTACGTATTAATTTAAAACTCGGGAGGCTGATTAGTTGTCAGAAATATGTTCGAGAATGATGATGAAAAGTGAACAGATGAGCGAACGTGACAAATGTACTTGACAAGTGGCAGTTAAAAGCTGCTTCTGAGCACACACACCCTGCTGACTCACTGTTTATGGCCATGGATTTTAATTATTGCCCATAGCTTGACGTTTATAGAAAGAATGCAGCCCCGATTCTCATTACATCAGCGGATCCGAGTTATTTACCTCGATGATGTTGTCGTTCAACCTGTCAGACAACTGGAGCAAAACTCTCCCCACCGTTTCCACATTTAACCGCCATAATGGACCCCGTTGATTAATCGATTCAGCCTCTTTTGACACCAGTCATCGTTAAAAAAGAGCCACTATCACACTGTGAAAGCACATCAATGCCAGTGCAACCAAACAAAAGTGTGTCAGAGGTATTATGAAAGCGTTGAAATGGCAGATGTGATGGAGGGAGTCTGAAAAAAGGCTCATATTAGTCACTCCAATGTTTACACTGCGAAAGCCCCCCCCAGGGCAAAATGCTGCAATCTTCCTCTTTTTTTAAAAAAAAAATATCTCTTTATTCAAAAAATAAAGGAAACACTTGACGATGTGATATGAAAACAAATTTGCCTTTTGTTTTCCCTCTGGACACATTTTCAGAGCAGATTTATCAACAAAACAAAAACAGGTAAAAATCTACGGAGAAAAAATAAAAGGATGAACGAATAAAACTGAACCAAGCGGACGATGCAGCGATGAAACACGTGAAACCGCCTCAATGCAAAAACAGTCGATGCAGTTCATTCAGTTAACAACGTTTTTTATGAGCAGAAGGATGCAAAACATGCTGCAGTCTGAGGAGGCCATGTTGTTCATGCACAGGTGAGTCAGCCTGCAGGTGAGCGCCGGTTCAAATCCTCACCTCACCTCATGATTGGCTCAGACAGCACAGACTCAGACAAACATTCCTGTTAGATTCATCTGATCGGTCGGTGCAGCGTGAGGATTCAGGAGCTCGGAGGTTTCTGCACGTGTGTGTTCTGCTGCATGCATTCAATTCGGTTTCACTTCTGTTTTTACGGCGTTTGTTTTCGGCTTGGATGACGGCCTGGAACTAATTGGACTGGAAACAATAAAAATGTCTTACGGTCGTATATTAAGTATTTAACGGAAAAACCACAAAAGATTTTTTTTTTTTTTTCCTGTTAGGAGCAGAAACACAGAATTCTCTGTGGAAACCGTGAAGACATGTGGCTTCACATGCCCGAACTTTTGATTTCACGTATTAATCATGCCTTGATGGTCGGGAGAACTTGATTTTCTCTTAAAAATGAAGCTTCTGATTTGAAAAATGTCCGTGCTTTCGTGCTTAGCTCAGCTGATTCTTTAAGTGCTCTGAAGTAAATGATTAAATTCCACAGTGGACATTCATGGCTTAAACATGCACACACCAGTCTGACCAGCAGCATGTAGCTATGAATGCTATGTAGGTTCTCCGTCAGACACCTGCGGTATAGAAGTGAACGGCTCATCAGTAGTCTGCTATGCAACTCATCTGGTGTTTTAACTTTGACATCATCAGCTGAGAGCGAGTCACGGCGGCCGCTCGATGAGTCACAGATCAGACAGGAAATCACCCGTCCTGTTATAAGAATGTCCAACCTTCTTGTAAACAGCCAGCGTGTGATAAAGGGTCAGTGAAACCTAAAACACACGCCTGAGATTAAAACAAAACAAATCAGACTCACCTGTCTGCAGCTGAAGTGTCAGCAGGAGCAGCACAGCGACCTTTAACCTCGCGCCTGTAAAAACTGGCTCCATTATGAACCTGAAAGCATCACGGAGGGGGAGAAAAGATTCAGAGTTTCCCTTCATCATCCTGTTAGAGAAAAGATCTCAGCGGTCTGTCGTCCACCTCTCACACAGCTGTTTATCTCAAGCCTAACATGAACTTCTGAGTGAATTACTGCTCCTCTGCTTTTACCCTTGTTGGAGGAGGCGAGGTGCAGAATGAATATCAATGAGAAACAAACAGAGGAAAGACAAACTGTTTCATTCTTAAGTACACACCACCGGCAGAGTCAAACAGAGGGAAGGAGCTGGGACATACCTTGCAGCCAGGCGGTGATCCGGGGTGAAAGCACGTCCTCTCAGGCCTGCCGGTGCTGCCGGACTGGTGAGGCGGCTTGTTGTTGCTCTCAGGTGAAACTCCCGGCCACACCCTCCCTGTCCATAGGGCATCTGCTGGGCCACGCCTGCTGAACGTTTCAACCTTCCTCCACACAGCTTTTATTGTTTGCTTTTTATAGGTTGGACATGTGTTAAACATCATACAAGAGGAAGAATCTGAACTCGGACGGGAAACATTCTCTTATCGCTTGTTTTTTTCAGAGTTCAGAAACTGTATGAGTTCCTCTCTGTGATGCACAGCAGCACAACGCAGGGAACCAGATTCATCTAAATGATGAATTCTTTCTATGCAGTTCTTCTAGTCGAACAGCAGTGTAACAGTCCAGGTATTTTAAAGGTGTGTTGGATGAGATACTGATCTGAAGTCAGTATATTTCATAAGCTAAATGACTGTCTGCTGTCAGTTTGATGCTACAGGCAGAAAATCCTGACTCTTGGAAGGATAATGAAGCCTTTGTGTTGCTCTCTGTGAGGCCACCAGACTCCTTTCACAAAAACAAGAATTTTATCTCACAGAACACAACAGGTGGTGGAGGGTCAGTTTGTTTGTGTCGTTGTGTGATTTCTGAGTTTTAAACGGTTAGTTTGGATTATCTGAAACCAGCCAACCATCGCAGGAACCAGCAACTGTTATTTTATCTCATAAGAGATGAAATTGCTGCTTTTATCAAAAGAGTGTAATGATCTGAAGGGAGTGACACAACAGTTACATTTTCCTAGAAACTGTCTGACAGTGAAGTGAAGCTGTGAAAATGTTCAAACACATTGTGACTTCTCCTGATTTTTAAATGATTTCTGATGGTTAAAATGTGAGTTTCTGCCGTCCTCGTCCTCAGCAGGTCATCGTTTAGCTTCCGTCATCGAGCTCCTGCTGCATGTCGACCGCCATCTTAAAACACCTGCTATGGATGTGTCGTTTAATCAGGCTTCAAATAAAAACACACAATCTATTTCTGTAAGTTTAAACAGGCAAAGAGATTGTTCCATAATTGTCCCAACCCTTTTCTCAACACACCCTCGCGACACACCCATGAGAACACACTCACACACTCTGTTTACAGACAGACGGGGTACGTTGAGATGTGTTGATTTGTGCCTCGCTGCCAAGATAGTGACAGAGCTGCAGGCTGCAGAGCGACTCGGGCCGTAAATAAACCCTCATTGGCTGATTGAACTTATCACAGTTATCACAAATACTTTGAGTCACAACTTCTTATCAGCTGTGAATGATTCACCAGCACGGAGAGTTACTGCTGCACACGACGGCTCTCTGTGGCTTCTGTCATCTGTTTGAACGCACTAAAACCAATCTAACTAACTGTGGCTGATGATCCGGAAATAAAAAGAAAGACAGTTTAAATAAAGTTGGATGAAGCGGTCAAATTATTCAGTATTGATTCGGCGCGAGGCTCCGGTATGTGATGTGAGCACGGAGCATGACGTTAGCCATTAGGACACTTAAGTGCCGGGTTAATGCAACCCTGCCAATACTGTTCATTAAGGAGATGAACAAATTAGTAACGCTCAGGAGGAAACATGATCAGAAAGCAGATCTGAGAGCAGACGCTCGACCCCCTTCTCTTTTGTTGCACGCTGTGTGTTAGCAAGCTGTACACCAGAGCCTCACGCAGCGTGTGTGTGTGTGAGTGTGAGTGACACCACATCTATAAATCTGTAAATGAATGTGTCCACGACTGATCCTGCAAATGTCAGGGTGTGTGTGAGGCTCGGCGGTGTAGCTGCTTTATCAGCAGGTGGCTAATTGCCCCACTCCCTCCCTCTGCTGTAAGAGGACGGCCTGGCACCGGAGAGCCGAGCTGAACAGACTGTGCGACGGGACGAAGCGGGACACGAAACCACCGTTAAGACCGGGCAGACAGAGTGTGAACAAGCATGATGGATCTGTGTGCGACCGCCGCGACACGGCGCCCGCTCTGTCACCCAACGACTTCTTAATTACGCCAATAAAGTTAGATGAGAGGAGGCCAAACGCCGGCTTTGTCCGTGCAGCCAGGACTCGCTATAAGCCCATCTCGCTCTAACCCGGATTTGGCAAGGGGAGCCTAATCACACCGCAGGGTAGCAAACAAACCACCTTGACAGATGTCCAAATTACAAGTAAACAGCCTAGCAGGGGAGGCAAACAAATGACCAAATCAGCGAGCGGAGAGGCTGCAGAAAGGCCGCGCTCGCCAGCAGCCATACTGAAATAGCATGGCAGCGTGAGTCACGGCGTGTCAATGTCAGAGAGCCAGTTGGACACATATATCCGTCTTTTTAAGGTGGAACGCCACTGGGACGAGGATGGCGCTTCTGGCAGAGGGAGGCGGTCGCTCAGCCCCTCGAAGAGCGACGTGAGTGGAATGAAGCCAGCGAACTGTGAGGCCTCATACCACGTCCACACCCCCCCCCCTGAATCTCTGCATTTAATGTCCACTCCGACAGTGGAATTGATTTTTTGTCTCGTTCACAACAATCAGTCCTTATTCACAGATGTCCTGCCCGTCATGAACACACTCTGCTGCCTGCGTGGTGTCGGTGACACGGCGCCGTAACGGACACCAGTATTCGTCATATTTGAACTGTCTTCCTGCTATGCTGTGAAACTGGTAATATGACTTCCTCTCTGCAAAGCAAGGTGGGGGGGGGGGACCTGCGTGTTTCCCATGTGTCAGGCTGCAGAGTAAATAATAAAGCAGCGAATGCAAGGATTCCTCTCAGCCTCTGAGTCTTTATCTCAGAGAGAAACCCACTGAGGAGCAGGGCTCATCCACCGTGGAGGCCTGATGCTCCACGCAGCAGGACACGATCCCATCAGCTGCCTGCTCTGCTCTCAGTCCAGCATTAATGAAATCAAAACCAGTGCAGCTACAGAAGCTATTATCCTGACTTTGCCTTGAAACAGGATATGAAAGTAGATGAAGGCAAAACAGATTAACTTCAGTGTTAATATCCAACATCCCACACAGCTGAGTGTGAAAACCTGCACAGGGCGAGCAGTTCTTCCAACATGCAGCAAGGACACAAACTC
>JAPZDY010000022.1:24850846-24866997 GCA_029783645.1 Ctenochaetus hawaiiensis | reverse complement strand
CTGCTGCGTGGCTGCACTGCTGCGTGGCTGCACAGCCTCCGCTCACTCTGCTGCCTGTCGTCTCCCTGCAGATCTGCACCTGGCAGGTTTGGCTGTCGATACGCTGAAGGAGGCCGCGGCTTATTTCTCCAGACTGAACTGCAAGGAGCGGCTGCGGGACGTCCACTACCTGCGGGCGCAGCTGCACCGCTCTCTGGGACAAACCTCGCAGTGCAACAAGAGCGCCATGCTCTTCCGTCTGCTCGACCAGGAGCTGCAGTCGCCGGCTCCACCCGTCTCCATGAGACTCTGAGTCCTCGCCGTCCGACGGCAAGCTGCACTCATTTTGGCTGAAAAGGACACAACACCTCCTCTGCCTGCTGAGCTGAATCCCCGCCGCTCACCACTAGATGGCGGCGAAGCTCTGTGCTGCTCTGTCATGGCTGAAGCATTTCCTTTATAAATATTTTGAACCAGAGGCAGCTGTGGAACTCTTTGCATGCAGTGCCAGGAAAATAATTAAATAAGGCCGGACTTCCAGGAAACCGAGAGCAGATCAGCTGTCTCTTCTTCTGTGGTCAGGTGCAGATTTGAATGACGGCCTGATGATGATAAATATAACATGTGGTGGAGCAGCTTCCTCCTCAGGTGGGTCAGACGGATGCAGCACGCCAGCCGGTGGCGTGACAGAGACCTGAGGAGTTTATCAGGAGCTGTCACATGTGTGCAGATTCACCGAGCGCTGCGTGATGAATGAGGCTAATATCAGGCTTCGCTACAAGACGAATGCGTTCCAGCGGCCTGGATGATTCATATTTCACCAGAAGAATACTGATGAAGCTGAAACCCAGAGAGAGAAAAGCTCACTCACATTTCTAATGTCATCTATCTGTGATGACATAACGGCAGACCCTGGATCAGTATTCCACTCACGTCCAGCACGATTCAGAGAAGTTTCAGCTGATTACATTACATTCATGTGTCCCGACGGGCCTGTAATCTATTACCTCCTGCTCTTCTTCTGAGGAAATAAATGATTAGTTTCATTTCTTTTGGCTCTCAGTTTTTCTGACACAAGTAGAAGAGTAACAGTGAGCAGAGTTTCTCTCCGGCACAGTTCGGTTTACAGCGTCAGTTGAGTTTAAAGGTTTCTGAGCTTCAGCTCCTGTCGACTGAGATACAGTTCAGCGTTTGGCTTCGTGTCATGTCACCATAAATATAAACTGATGGTTGTGTTGACAAGCCTGTTTTTATGTAAATATCATGCAGAGTCATGTGACTCCCGGCTCTAATGATCCAGATCCTGACTGTCGTCTGTTGTTACGTGGCTTCAGACTCCGGATCATTTAGTGCCTGTGTTTCCATGTTTGTCCTGATCACGACCAACAGGAGGTGAAGTGTGTGAGGCGAAGCTCGAGGTCGGTTCAGATGAACTCGTGTTCCTCAGAAGAGGAGTGTGTTTGTTCACTGAGTGCAGAGCCGAGTTCAGTTTACTGTTTTAACCAAAAGTCTTAAAGGTTCGACCAGGAACCTCAAAACACACGAGGACACTGCGTGAAACCAAACAGAAACATGATGTTTATATGTTCATCCTCTCATGTTTGACCTCGTCAGATTCATTCATTTTTATGAATATTTGCTTTTTCTGAATTTGATGCATCGACGTGTTCAAAACAAGTTGTGACAGGATCGAACTAAAGACGGGAAAAGTTGTGGAATGTTTCAGAAACACCTGTTTGTGAACAGGTTCACAGGTGAGAGAGGAGCTCATGGAGATTCACCACTTTGTGAACACGTGAACAGATGAAACGTAAATGTATTTAGTCTCTTTTTAACTTTTACTGCCCTACTTTTACTTTTCCACGACAGACAAACTTGGTGTACAAGTATCAACAGCAGAAAGCTTTGTTTTTAATTTCATGCTGCTGGTTAAAAAAGTGCTTTTAAATGGAAACATTTCTAACATTTAAGAAATATTTTAATTCTTATTAGATCAAAAAAGCAGCTGCAAAGATTTTTTAAGCTCCAAAAAGTTTTAAATCACAAAAACCTGGTGTTTTAGAGGTTGAAGTTTGCAGCCAGAGGTGCTGAAACGAGCTCATTGTTGCTTCCTGATCCGTCGTGAGTCGAGTTATTTACCGACTGCTGATTGAAAAACTGAACAGCGACGGTCGCTCCGTCTCTTCAGGGTCCGAAGTTCTGCTCACGTTCTGCTGGAACATGAACCTCAGACCTAAAATGCGTCAGTCTCTGTGTGTTTTAGTGTTTTCAGAAGAAAGTGACTCTCCTGGTCCTGACTGATGAGGTGATTTTGTGCCTAACATAAACAGCACGACAGCAGTCAGAAGGTCCATCTGGTAAAATATAAGATCTTTGTTCAAAATGTTTAATAAGAAGCATGGCAACAAACATGGCATGAGAACAACGCATGTTTAGAAAAATAGATCTGCAAAATGTATTTTTCAGAACACACTGTACATTCACTGAACCTCTACTCGATATTAAACATTTACAGTTCAGAAGTGAGAAGACAACACAGTTTCTGCTGAGTGATGTTTGTTCAGGAGGCAGACGTGTGGAGACCTTCAGGTCAAACAGGCAAACAACCGGAGCTGTCCGTGTGTTTGAGTCCGTGTCTGCGTCTGAACTGATGCTTCGACATGAAAACAAAACCCCCTTTAAGACAAAACGTCCAGTTATTCACAGTATGAGTTTCTCCTCAGACAGTTAAAGAAAAACCACATGGACCACCTTCAGATTCCTGCAGAAACACGGAGATGGAACCTGAAACATGTCTTGAAATGAAATTGAAATGTTATGCTTTGCCTAATCGGTGGTGTGTTTAAATGTTGGATTCTGTGTCGTAGATGTCAGTTTTAAGTAAAGCAGATGTGTTGGAAACATCTGCTGACGGCGTCCAGCAGTGATGATACAGGAGTCAAACTAGGTGCAACCTCTTATTTTACTTCACAACTCGGAAAATAATGCCACAACAATATGTAATGCTGAATAATTGAGTTTGAGTAAAAGAGGTTTGTGATGGAGTCATTTTCCGTGTTTGAGTGACAGGAGCGGCGGCGGCGGCTTCGTCTCCTCGGCTCAAACTCCTCCGGTGTCTTCAGTTCAGACACCTTTCACGTGTTGTGGCTCCGTCCGAGCGTCGCCTGCGAGGAGACGCTCCAAACTCCGAGCAGCAGACGAGCACCTGAAGTCACCGTCAGTATCCTGCGGGGTAGCCTCCTTTCCTGGGGTCGGACTCGGCGCAGAGACGCTCCCCCTGCCGCACCACCGCCTGGACCACCGAGTCCGGGGTCCGCAGCAGCTGCGTCACGTGGTTCTTCTGGACCAAACCCTCCAGGACGCTCTGGTTTCATCATCACACACACACACACACACACACAGGAAGTGATGTGGTCCACGGTGTTTGACAGGGACCAGAGGAGGTTACATCATCTAACATCATCTAACATCAGTATGATGACCATCGTTTTCTAATTTAAGCCAAAAGTCTGCTGATGTTTCCAACCTGGTGACCAAAACCCTGAAGACATCATCACATCTGAGTCTGATGTTTAATCAAACCAAACCAAAGGAAACTCTTGGTCACCGGTTGTCTCTTTTTCTCATGGCTACATTCAGCCATGTGACGCGACCACAACTATGAAACCATCATGGTCTCCAGAGGATAAATCCTAAAGATGTCAGTAAACATCAGATTTTTCCTGTAACACCTCAGTGAGGCAGAAATCAATGATCTTTAGTTAAATATCTGATGTTTTCTTTACATTCTGTTTGCTAATCAATGTCACCTGTAAGATGGACTGTAGTAACTTTTTTATCTAGCACCATCAACTGTTAGCTAACTATTCAATGTTAGCATGCTTATAAAAACAAGAAAACATATAAAATATATTATTATTATTATTATTATATCATAAGTGTGTTAGCATTGACGTTCATGCATTTATACTAGCATGCAGCTCAAACAGCCTCACAGAGCCGTTAGCACGACTGCAGACCTTTTATTTAAGATTTTCTTGCTAACCTGTGACGGTGCAGATCAGCTGGGATTGAGTTTTTTGAAGTTATTTGTTGGTAAAACTAGATGATGAATGCAGTCACACACACACACATCCACACTGAACCTCTTCAGGTTATTAAGCAAAGTCGTGTTCGAGCCGTCAGACAGGTGACGTTCAAACTTTCAAACAGTCTGTGACAAAAACCTGATAACTGATTTTATAATTATCATAAATTTCCGGCCTTTACAACCTGATTTTCATTCATGAGCTGAACTGAATTGAAATCCATCAGAAATCCCATGATGCACTCTGTGAAATGCTGTCGTCCAGCAGCAGTAAATACAGTTATGTAATGAGCAGAACCATCAGGAGCTGTGAGGGAACATCATGTAATCCAGATGTTGTTTTGCAGCCTGAGTGTGTGTGTGAGTGTGTGTGTGTGTGTGACCCACCTTTTCAAAGCCCTGCTCCACCACCGTCATGTTGGGGTTGAGCTGGTTGTGAACTCGCGGCTCCGTCACGGCTTTCTTTAGGTCGTAGTTGAAGAACAGGGAGTTGAGGATGACCTGACGGAGGGAAAGACTCTGAGTCTCAGGCGACAGACTGTGTGTGTGTGTGTGTGTGTGTGTGTGTGTCTGCAGGATGAAAACTCATGTGACCCAGTCAGACTCACCAAAGCCGTTGCCGTGGTGATTTTCGTGCCTCCGGACGCTCCGACCACCATTTTCACCCTGTTGTCTTTGTCGAAGATGATGGTGGGACACATGGAGGACAGCGGTCTCTTTCCTGCAGCACAGCGACACAACGTGACTCTCTGAAGCATCTTAACGGCAAAACACACACATTTATTTGACACAAACTCAGAATGACAGTGAACCAGAGGAGGCTGGATGAAGACGTCAGCTCTGCGTCTTCATCACTGACACGAAGCTTCGAGTTTCATCCTCGAACACCTGCATCCTTAAAGAGTCAGAACCTGAGCAGGTGTGACGGTTCGCTGCGGCCTCACCTGGTTGAATGAAATTATTCGGTGAAGGTGGGATCCCGAAGCCGTTGGTCATGTGTGGAGAGCTGAAGTCGTCCATCTCGTCGTTGAAGATGATTCCAGTGGATCGGGACATGACTTTGGAGCCGAAGCTGAAAGGAAAAACATCTTTTTAAAAAGTGACTGATTCGGTAAAAACGGATTTCTCCGGTTCAGGAGGTGAAGCTCAGGCTGCTGGTCGTGTTTTCTCACTAGAGGTTGATGGTGCTGGTCGCCGCCACGGCGCTTCCGTCCTCAGCGATGACCGACAGGTGAGCCGTGCCGTGGTTGTCCGGGACGAAGTAGTCCGGCTCGTAGTAGCTGTCTGGGTGGGTGGTGTCGTCTGTGATTTTACTCCTGATGCCGTCGGCGAAGTAGTCTGAGGTCATGTTGTGGATGAGCTGAGGAGGACAGACAGGTGGGTCACTGAGCCGAAGCTCCTGATGGAAAACACAGAACTGAAGGCCTGAATGTGAAGATTTACATCAGTGATGTTGAGATAACGCGGGTCCCCGAGTCTGCTCCTCTTGGCGTAAGCGAAGCGAAAAGCCTCGACGATGCGATGATACGTCAGAGTCTTCTTCTCCGCCGTGGAGACGCTGGTGCCGGTGAAGTTGTACCCTGCAAGACAATCAGAGGAAAAACATGTCTGGAGTGCAGGAACAGTCATGTTGTTGGTCTGATCAGGTAATGAGGCTCCATCATTCTGCTGGAAGCTCGTCTCAGCAGGCGGCAGGTCATTAAGCTGCAAACCTGCGACTCAAACAACAACACGAACTCCTGCAGCAGCGAGAACATGAGACTGTTTTCCTGCAGATTCACACATGAACATGTTAAATATTATCCTCCGTTCTGATATTAATGATGCCACTTTTTATTTAAAGCATGACTGCACGTTCTCCGCCTGAACAGATGGAGCCGCTGATGGTGAATTAAATTTGGCAAGCAGGACCGAGTCACAGCTCGGTTCTCGGCTTCCAGATCAGGCGGAGAACATTCCAGGGACGACCTGGGAAACCTGACATGCTTTCTTCCGCTCGGCTGCTCAGGCGCTCGGCCGGCTTGGCTCGCTCACCGTCCACTATGTTGAGGATGAGCGCCAGCACAGGGCCGCTGGAGGGGGCGTCTGGGACGTGCATGGTGTATTCCCCCACGTTCAGCCTCAGAGGACTCTCGTTCAGCACCGGCTGGTACTCCAGCAGATCATCCAGAGTGATGATGCCTCCTGCGAGCAGCACAGACGTGTCAGAGCGAATTTACCAGGAGCAAAAATACTCAGATTACTGATTTTTTTTAATCACTTTGATGTGCAGTTTGGTTTCTGAGCGCCTTCATTCTAATATCTCTAAAAAAAAACAAGAGAACAACACAAGACCAGCCGCCTGGATGTCCTCCACGATGCTCTGCGCCATGGAGCCGTTATAAAACACATCGGGACCCTCCTCTGCTATCCTCTGGTACGTGTCGGCCAGCTTCGGAAACCTGACGATGTCATTTTCCTTCAGGATGTTTCTCTGAGCGTCACAGAACACCTCACTGAAAACAGGAACAGATTAAAAACAGTCAGATTACAGAAGTTGTTAAGTCACAAATATGTAAAGAGGATTTAAAAATGTCTGGTTTTGGCGCCCCCTAGTGACAGATGGCATAACGAGGAGCAGTTTCAGAGCACAAACAGTCCTCTCTTTAGTGTTTGAAGAAACTGATCATTGAGCAGCTTCCTTCGCTCGTCACTTTTTTTACATTTGGTTTAAACCAGGCTAGCTGTTTCCCCTTGTTTTCAGTGTTTATGCTAAGCTACGCTAACCATCTTCCTTCTGTAGCTTCCTGTCAAACATATAAACAACATGTGCGTCATGTTTCTCATCATGCTGAGAGAAGCCTGTCTCTGTTGTAGTTCCTCATTCTTACCACATGTTGGCGTCTCTTTGAATGGACTCTTTGCTCATGAAGAGGGCGTGAGCCAAAGCTTTTCCTATCGGGAAGCCGTCTCGAGCCAGAGCGATGCTGGGCTCGAACAGGTCCTTCCACGGCAGCCTGCCGTGCCTCTTGTGAGCCATCTCGTATCCGCGGATCTCACCAGGAATCGCTATGGACAACCCGCCTGTTCGCATCAGAAACAAGAGTGAGATGAGGAGGAATGTTTGCAGCAGAAATAAGATTATTGTCAAACCAACATGTTTCAGCTTGTTGCTTTTATCAGGATCATCAATAACTGAACAAATGCATGTGGAAACTTTTGACTCCTCGGGAGCTTCCTGTCTGTCTCTGCTCTGATTGGTGGATCAGCTCACAAAGAGACACCAACAAACTCCAGCACGTCTTTAGATCGAGTTAACTGCATAAACAGATTTAGAGTTTTAGCTTTATGTAAGCAGGCGCTGAGGGGAGATACAGGAAGGCTGCTCAGGATGATGACACATCCAGGATGGATGGATTCCAGAGCAGAGCATTTATCCTCTTTAAACCCTCCGAGCTCTGATAAAACATCACAGAGTCGTGTTTCCGTCGCTGCAGCAGCCTGCGAACCACAGATCTGCACCGACTGACTGTTTTTCTCCAGCGGCTCTCAGCTCGTACCTGTGCGAGAAAGCTTGGTGTTGTTGCCGAACATGTCCTCGGTGGCGTTCATGGGCGCCGTCTCCCTCGCATCGATGGTCTCCACCCTCCCTGATCGGCAGAAACGAGGACACATGGATGACCTTTGCTCAGTTTCAGAGAAGTTTCAGCTGAAGGTGAAAACTCACCTGTGGAGGCGTTGTAGATGACGAAGAAGAGCCCTCCTCCGATGCCCATGCTGTGAGCGTTCAGCAGGCCGACGCAGAGCAAGGCGGCGATGGAGGCGTCGACGGCCGAACCGTTTTTCTTCAGAATGTCCCTGAAAGAACAAGGAGAAACCTAAAGGAAGCTGATGAAGACACGAGGGCTTCTAACAGAACATGTGATCCAACTACATGTAAACTATCTTCAGCTGTGAGACTCAACTTGAGGCCTGCAGACCAAAAAGTGGTCACCAATGAGCTGCCATGTGGCCCAACAACCATTTTCCAAGACAAAGTTCATTTGTAATGTTCATTAATGTCCCTCGACTGTTGCACATTTGCATATCAGAGGTCTTTGCAGCAAACAGAAGCTGTGACACCAGTTCCTGCAGAAACCTGAGCTGAGCAGATCTGCTGCAGCTGCGTTTGTCTCAGCAGAGACAGCAAACGTTTGAATCCTGAACTAAATCTTGCAGGTTGATGAAATCACGCGAGCTTCAGTGTTTCTGCAGCATCGCAGGAAAAGAGAAGATTACAACTTTAAAGTCGTCTCATTAGCTTCATGAACAAACCTGACAGCTGCGACAACAGCTGCTCCTCTTCTTCATGTCATCAGGGAACAAACCACAGACAGGAAGTCACTTCATTAACATCCTTTATGTTTCTGATAAATGTTATTAACGCTCACTTATCTTCTGACTCCTGGATTTAAGGTTTCTGAACCTTCTTACCTTCCCACTTCTGAACACTTTCCAGCATCAGCAGCCACAGCAGCCTTGGAGTAGAAGTGGTCCGAGGGGGGGGGCGTGTTTTTCTTCCCCAGGCCCATGAACACCCCCAGGAACAGGCTCACCGCAGCCACCAGAAGGACCACCAGACCAGCAATCAGGGACTTCCCAACCATTTTCCTGTGAAAAGCAGCAGAGATCCGGTCAGACGAGATCCTCAGAACTTCTCCTCCAAACTTCATCAACAACACTTATTTTTACTTCAGTCACATTTTTTAAAAAAGCACAGTGTGTTTTTTTGTTCCAGGCAGTGAAAGCAGAGAGTTCGCTCACCTCTGATGTGCAGTTTCTGCTCAGACAGAAGAAAAGGTTCGACAAAGAGGACGAGACTGTGAGTGATAATGACGAGGTGTTAACTGTGAGCGGCTTCGGTCTGCTGAGGGAACACGATGTGGTTTCAAACATCAGCACTGTGACGCCGATGAGCCGCGAGCTCAGGATAATAAGCGCCTGCCTCATCGTTTGTGTTTTTGAAAAGTACAGGTGTGAGAAGAGACACAAGCAGAGAGAGAGAGGAGACCGGTGGAAGGCAGAAGGTCATCGAGCTCTCCTCTGTCTGTTTAAACTAATGAAACAGGTTTGAAACTGGAGCAGGAAACTCAACATTCAGGTCCTTAAACAAACCTGGATTCGTTGTGATTCCATCAAACTGTTGTCTCTTTTCAAACTGAAGGTGTTTTTCAGACGACAGCTGCCTCCCTCTCGTCTCTCTGGAGTGAAACTTCTCCTCGGTAACCTTGTGTTTCTCTCTGATATCAATCTGGCAGACTCGCCAAAGTGCAGCGGAGAGTGATCTGTTTACAGATGGAGGCCGGTTCAGGCCCGACTCCGGGCTGCGTGTGATTGGCTCAGCCGGCGGCGTTGCCGTGCTCAGCAGCCGTGTCACAGCCTATTTGGCTTATTCTGCAGGCGTCCTGAGGCCGATTGAGATGCCTGAGCCTTTGCTTGGCGGCGGTGGCGGCGGCAGGTCGGAGCTGACTGAGGCCTCTGTGGTTCCTCTGCTGACGCTCGGCCACGTTGCAGCTGCAGAGGAACCACAGAGGCCTCTCACAGAAGCTGCTGCTGCTGCTGGTTGTGTGTAAATCTAATCATCTCCGTCCTGCTGCAGATCCTCCAGCTTCAGAGGAGGAGAGCTGACTTACAGCAGATGATCACGTGTCTGTCTGTTGCAGATCTCAGAGCTTCTTCAGCCTTCGTGCTCGTGTCTCCGTCGGCTGGAGGCTTCACTTTGACTTTGCTGTGGGGGGGGGGCACTCCCTCCCACCAGGTTTCCCCTCCATTGTTTTCACTCAGTAAAAGGGGGGGGGTCGGTCGCTCGGTGCCTGACGCTCAGCAGCAAATCGAATCACACGCTGTGGTTCCTCAGGTGAAACGCAGCCGCAGACGGTCGCCATGGAAAAGGTGATGTCATGTGTTTGTGCGGCTGCAGGCCTTTAATGACGAGCGTCTGCTGTGAGCGAAGCTGCTGCAAGTTCGACTGCGGCTGGACGAGTGTGTTTCAGTCTGATGTGGAGGGGAGAAAACAGACCGCTGTGTGTGTGTGTGTGTGTGTGTGTGTGTGTGTGTTTTATCTCAGAGGTTCACAAACTTTTCATTTTGGTTGAAACAAAGATGGCTGCTTGTTTCTGAGTTCTGATCAGATCAGAACATTCAGGACAAAATGAAACGATGGAGAATCTGTGACGTCGTGCTTCAGGATCATAACTGCGTCACCGTCCTCCTGCTTCCTGCTTCCTGTGATCTGCTTCCTGTCTGCAAAATGTCACTTCAGTCTTTATTGCTGTGATTTGATATTTTGCTAATCTGTGCTTCTTCTTTGGTTTTTAAAACACGCAGCTGACGGATGAACCAGGAAAATGAGAAAATAAACCAAAGGAGGCAAAATAATTTAGAAATAAAACAAAAGTTTAATCTGAAAACATAATAAAACTCTGTGTGACAGGATATTTTGGACTGTTTTTAAAAAGAAGAGTGAGAATCGAAGCAGAAGATGCAGAAATATTCTGACTCGAGTCACTTGTTTGGTTTCTTCTCACACATTTCCCATAATGCAACTCAATAATGTCTCTCTGCCTCCTAAACGCCCTCGTCTCACAAACTGCACATCTTCAGTTTATAATTTCTCTTTAAAAAATTGTCTCAATCTGTTTTTTATGATGTAAACTGGTGAATCGGCATCAGACTTGAATCCAGATCCAACCGGCTGCGTTCAGAGTCGTCTAACGTTTGATTCTCACGGTGTTTTAACGGCATCGGCGGAACAAGGAGGTGCAGCAGAGCCGGTTCTGTGTTGTGAGTTATTTCATCATCGTTGCTCAGAGAGTCGAAGCTCTGACAAAACAGATCAGCAGCGAGAGGACGACGGGTGAAACCAGGGCACCAAACAGTCCGATCACAACCTCTAGGAAAACACACAGCAGGCCGAGAACATGCGGGGAAACAGCCAGAGGAAGTGTTTATCTGAGCTTCAGCAAGGTCAAACCAGGGTCAAAGATCTGGAGCCAAACAAAACATGAGACCTGCAAACACACAACAAACCTCTGAACCAAAAATGGATCAATGCAAGACGAAGTTTCCTTTATGTTTACAGGAAACATCCAGTTTCAGAGGAAGATCTGTTGTTCTCATGAAGCTGGATGAAGACACCAGGTTCTCCATCCATCCATGATCCACCAGGACAGACTGATGACAGAGAGGAAAACTGGGACCTGGATGTTTTTCAAAAATGACAATATTTGGTGCAGCTGTGATGAATGCGACATGTTTGAACTGACAACAGGTTCATGTCTGCAGGCCGGAGACAAAGACAAGAAATAAAAACTTATTCTTTAAATGTGATTAAACCACCTTCAGTGACCAAAACCCTCAAAAAGAACCTGAAACTCTGCGTTTATTTAAAAACCTTCTGCGTGGTTCATCACATCACGCACATCACGCATCTTAAAAAAAAAAAAAACAACACTGAATCCTTGTGTTCGCCCTCGTAGCTGCACGGAGGGGAGTTTCAAGCCTGGGAGGAGAGACGCGCAGCAGGCGCCAGATGCTCGGATTGGTCGGACGCTCCACGTTGCACAAACCAAACAGCAGCGTGAAGCGGAGACGGCCGGAGGATGAAGCAGCCGGAGCATCCTCATCATCCGAGCCGGGAGGGAGTCAGGACAGCGAGCTGTGTCGAGTGCATGAGACGACGGGTATAAATACGACCGTCGGGGGGCATTTTGTTGTTCTGCACCGGAGCTTCAGCGTGCTGACAGCGCGGCAGCGGCGCCAGACAGCGCGGCGCTGTTTATCACCGAGCACCGAGGAGCATCCGCCGGCAGCAGAGCCGCGGCTGGTCATGTTTTTGTCCTCTTGCTGATATTGTCTGAGCAACACGACCAGCGCCGCCTGCTCCTGTAGAGCGATAATACGATGGGTTCCAGACTGAGCAGGCAGAGCAGCCTGGACAATGAGAATTTCTCCAAAAAGCGACGCAAGCTTCTGGATGGCACCGGAGAGAGCGACAGGGGCAGCCGCGGCGGCGGGGGGGACTTTCTGTTCGCGCTGATGCTCAAATCGGACAAACTGCCCGGGATGCTGCGGAGGACCAACCACAGCCCGTACATGCGGCGGGTGGCGTGGATCAAAGAGATCCAGAAGCTGCTGCGCGACCGCAGGATCGAGCAGGCGACCGACGTGCTCAAACTGCTGAGGAAGGTGAGAGGAAGCGGCCCGGCCTGCGCGCGCGGACACGTCCGACCTGTTCGCACGCTGCACGCGCGCGCCGCTCGGATGCTGCACACACCATCAAAACATCCCAAAGCAACAGATGGAGCACAGGCACGAGCTCCGCGCGCGCGCGCGTGTGCGTGTGTGTGTGTGTGAGGATGCAGGCTGATGTGTCTGATGAAACCCTGACGTGCCACAGGCTCCCCTGACCTCTGACCCCAGCCCCCCCCCCCGCTTCCTCCAGGAGGTTTGTTGTTGTGGAAAGTAGGCCAGCGGCGGAGCGTCGCACCTGTGACACGGTGTGTGTGTGTGTGTGTGTGTGTGTGTGAGTGTGTGTGAGTGTGTGAGTCACTGGCTGAACGTGCTCAGTGTTGACGTTTGATTTGAAAGGATGACCTCGATCTGAAAGAGGAGATGCTCACACACGCACACACACACACGCTGTGTGTCGCTGCACTTTTTTAAAATTTCATTGTGTTGAATGAAGATGTGCATATTCCCACCACACACACACACACACACACACACACACACACACACACACACGGAGCCTCATCACTCCAGCTTCCTCTCTGCATCTGCCCTTGTTTCCTCCTCTCTGGCCAGAGTCTCACCCCTCCTGAGGCTGTTCTATCGCTCCCATTAGAGAGACCTGCCCCCCCCCTCCACACACACACACACTCCGCCCCCCCCTCTCCACTCCTAATGTCTCTCCCTGTAATGGTCTTGCAGCAGCGTCTTCTCTGAAGGGTTTTATTAACTCTAACCTCAGGAAAGGTCACACAGATGAAAATCTTTGCTTTCGCTGTGTTTTTATAAACTCTGCTGTGCACGTCGGTCTGTTCATGAGAAAACTTTGTCATTCTAGTGATTTTCATGGAAGGATTATTCATTTTTCTATGATTAGAGTTTTTTTTTTCCTCTCTACCTGATGAAAATCTGTAAAACTCAGGAGGATCAGATCAAACACACACTGTCCTGCAGCCAGAAACACAGTTTTTATTGTTTTTCCAAAAGCTTTTGTTGCAGTGCAGTCGATGCAATCTTCCCCTGAACGTGACAGCAGGTACGAGCAGGTGTTGCAGCCGTGACCTGGAACATGTGAGTCCGCCGTGTTAACGACGTGGGGTTTTAATCCTCGGGCCTTTTCTGGCCTGCAGTGGGACATGTTGCATCCAAACACGTGTAAAGAGAACAACGGAGCGTCTCAGGTGTGACAGCAGCCTCGCTGATCTCATTTGTTTGCTCGCCCTCGGGCCCTCCTCTGTCTTTTAGCTGTCGGCCAATCCAGCGTTAATTACTCTGAAGCTGTGACACAGGAGAGAGTGGGACCTCCTTAATCAAGCCGAGGAGATAAACTGGGCGGCCCGGGCTCCGGTGACAGCCTCGTCACGGGGGACACGGGCTCGCTTCCTCCAAATGAGCTCCACTTTTATTAAATAAGCTTTACTTTATCTCCACTGGCAGCGTTGCGAGCAGGCAGATGCGTGAGACATCCTGTTCTCTGAATGTAAAGGGAGCTGGTGGCAGAGTTAATTGGTGTGTAACACTGAGCTCTGCTCCAGATATGAGAAAGATCTGAGCGGTGCTGCAGATATGGGAAGGATCGGCGGCTTCGTGCTGCGCTTGCATGTGACAATTGATCGCGTCTGAAGTCAGATGGGAGATATTTTTGTACATTTTTTCTCAAAAGGGCAGAAGCAGCTTCTCTCAGCCGGGTTCAGTCTGTTTACTGTTGCTCTCGTTGGAAAGGGGAGCCAGTAATGTGGAGCCGCCAGCCGCCCACTCAGACTGTCTATTCCAATCAATGCTGATTGTGTTGGAGAGAAAAATGTGTGTGCATCTCTACACGTCTGTGTGTGTGTGTGTGTGTGTGTGTGTGTGCAGGTATGTGCATGCTGTTTGCACGTGTCTCAAAGGTTTCCTGCTCTCATTAAAGTTTCATGAGCTGCACAAGTGCTGGTCATGGCAGCGCGGCTCATTAGGACCTGCAGGACGGACGTGTTGATGGAGGCAGATTGTGCAGTGGAGTTCACACAGCTGCACTGCTGACTGCTGCTCGTCTCATCGCACGCCAAAGGTCATCGCAGACCTCCTGTTTTTAACCGCTTTGATTTGTTTTGTCCTCTGGTGGACGTGCAGCGCTGTGACAGCTGTCAGCTCTGACCTCTCTGCTGTCACGTTCGTTTGCTGCACCAACTTTTTAATCACATTTCCTCCCAATCTGACTGTTAAAAGAGCCACTGGCTTGTTTTTATGAGGCGAAGAGATGCAGAAACATGTGCACTCGATGGGTTTTTTCAGGAGGGTTGTAAATAATCTGATAGAATATTCTCATCTCATAGTGACGTGAAACCAAAAGTGCATCCACATCAGATCAGGTTTGCACATCAGATCAGGTTTGCACATCAGATCAGGTTTGCACATCAGATCAGGTTTGCACATCAGATCAGGTTTGCACCAGCAGCTCTTTGTGCAAACAGCATGTGACATGCAGCCGTTGCATGTTGGGAGACGCGCTGTTGCTCGGTGCCATGGAGGTGTGATTATGTGTGCCAAAACACAGTGTTCCCTGCGACTCCCCCCAGACTTCACTCTCCTCCTGCAGATGAAAAAGCTCCCGTCTCCTTTAATGAATATTTCAAACAAAACACCTCTTTTATCTCTCGGTCTCCAGTCACTTTGCCCTTGACACAGCCGAGCGCCGTCTGCAGCACCAGTGCAGCTTCTCTCAGGTCCACAGTCACACTGGTACAAACTGGACTGTGATTATCGCAGGATGTTTTCACAGTTTCTCTCTGCTTCTTGTCTTCTCTGCTCCTGCAGGATCTCGGCTTGGAGGGAACCTCGCTGAACGACATCTTGTACAAGAACGCTGCCTTCCTGAACCTGGTGGACCCGATTTCCCACGAGCTGCTGCTCAGTCTGGCCCGAGAGATGCAGTGTCCCAAGAAGGTCAGCTCGGTGACGCTCGCGGCTCCATGCCGGCCGTCTGCAGAACAAGGCCGAGAAACGCTCCCCTGATGGTTTCCTTCTGTTAAAGAATGTGTTCTCAGGATCAATGGAAATCCAATCTGTTGGAAGTTATCGACTTTTATTTCCGCAGACGGATGGTTGAAAGAAATCCTGCAGACACACGTTACTTATGAGCCACCAGAAATAGAAACAGCTGCTTCCTTTGAGTCTCAGATATTTGTGGCTCTTTGCCGTTTGGTTAAATGCCATTTGTTGAATTTATAGAACTTTGTGTCTTTTATTGTTCCTGAGATTTCAGACCTGCAGCAGCAAATCAGATAAAAAAGGGCTGTTTTTTTGTGCTCAGGCAGGAAGGTGTATGTGTGTCAGCCTCCAGCGGCGAATATTGAATTATTTTTGTGTAGGCAGTAACCAGCAGCCGCCACAACAGGCCTAATGAACTGAGATCACCTGGGCTGGATCTCACCTCTCCTGTGCACTTCCTGTGTTCTCCCACCGATGCAAACTGCATGTGATTAGATTTTCTCGCCCCAGCAAGTCAGCTAAATTGTGTTTTGTTCAGGAGGAGCTCAGGGCGGCCGAACAATAACAAACCGTCTTTATTCTATTCTCGTGAAAAATCTCAGGATCACAGGTTGGGAGGTTTTAGAAAATGGAGGAAACTGCAGAATTTAAAGGCTGAATCGTGTTGAATCTTGTGTGAAAAGCTGAAAGATGTGAGTCTCTCCTCACGCTCCCTCTGCTCTGTTCCACAGGATGCAGACACCATCAAGTCTTCTGATAAGATTTGCAGACAGCTGATCTACCACCTGACCCCTCACTCCAAGTGGCTGAGGCAGAGCATGTCCAGACGGAAATCCCAGGCCTGGTAAGTCCCTCCGTCCCTCCGTCC
>JAPZDY010000022.1:24833632-24850746 GCA_029783645.1 Ctenochaetus hawaiiensis | reverse complement strand
CCTCACTCCAAGTGGCTGAGGCAGAGCATGTCCAGACGGAAATCCCAGGCCTGGTAAGTCCCTCCGTCCCTCCGTCCCTCCGTCCCTCCGTCCAGGCGGTGATAAATCTGCAGAGAGCAGCCTCGGCTCCATGTCGAGCCGTGCACATTTCCGCGGCTGTGGCTGACATTGAAGTAGGACAGAGCTGGCCGCCGGCTGACCTGACGGGAACGCCACGGTTACCACAGCTGTCAATCATCTTCCTTTTTAAGTGCTCGTGTCCGTGCGGTGGACGTGCGACGCCACCGGCCGGCCTCGCTCTTTGAAAGCAGCACAGCAACAAATGAGTCCATCTGTTAGCTGAACAGTGTTTGAATGTAATCACACTGGTCCTGATGAAAGAGTGAATCTGTTTTGATGTGCAAATGATGAGGAGCCAATCAGCTCATGCACACGGTGGGTCTTGTGGTTTGGGAGCGAACAGAAACAGGATATCGTAATTCTCCCTCCTGTAATTGCTCTTTCTCAGCCGGCTAGACGCTGCAAATAATGCATTCATGTTGTGAGGGCGAGAAAAAAGTCTGAGGCCTGTGAAGGAGACAATGGGAACACAGAGGGATGAGACGGCTTCATTATGAGTCAGTCTGAGGTATCAACAAGCAGAATCAGAGGTGAGACGTGGCGGGAACAGACAGCGCCGCCGCCGCCACCGCCGCCACCGCCGCCGAGCTGCACGTGCACGTGTAATTCAGGCCAGAAGAGGAAAGACACTCGACCTGACCGACACTGACAGCATCTCTGCAAATGTGCAGATGCTACATGCGACTGCTAAATTCCTGGCTGAAGGGGGTTTTTTTTTTGACTTAGTCATGTCGTTGGCTCGTAAACCTGCAGAGAGAGAGACGATGTGACGCTGGCTGAGACAGCAGCAGCAACATGAATCATTAAAGCAAAAATCCACCCTGAAACAGAATGCTAATACAGAAGACGCTGCGAGCTCCGACAGCTTCGCCCGCCGTCGTGTTCGAGAACAAACACCTGTCAAAGCCTGAAGAGGCGAGACAGAGCCGTCTGCAGACCTCAAGAATACCTGATTTATCTCACAAATTTAATTTCTGGAGATGTTTTCTGTGTGTTTGAAAGCAGCTGTGTGATCATTTCACTTCTGGTGCAGATATTCTGCGTGTGCATCATTCGTTTCACATGTGTAGAGGGCAGCTCAGCTCAGGAAGTGCTGTTTGTAGTCTGATCCTGGGAGGCTCACAGGTTATTAAAGGGACAATTCACCCCCCCCCAAAAAAACAAAGATCTACTTTGATTTTATTCAGGAGAAGGTGGACATCTTCAAAAAGCTTGTCATTCAACTCCAAGAAATGTAGATGATAAATTATGATGCAGTTAGAGAAAATCTGCCCACCAGCATGACTGAACAACACATAATATCCCATTTTAATCTGAAGAGAAAGCAAGTTAATCTGGTGCTGGACTCTTTAAAATGACATTATTTTGTCGATTGACACAAACATGCAGAGTGTTTGAGCTGTGGAGGAGTCGTTAGGCAGATTTCTCTCCTTTCAGACGGAGCCAGGTTGTTTTATTCAGTGTTTAAGCTAAGCTAAGCTAAGCTAAGCTAACTGTCTCACGGCTGTAGCCTCATTCTTGGTGCACATGACTCATCTTTCACTGCAAAAAAGGTGATTAAATCCCAAAATGTCGATTTGTTTCTTTATTAAGAGAGGATTTAGCTGTCCACATTAATAAAAAGCATGTTTGATGTCGTTTCAGGAGGATTTTGCCTCTTTTTAACTTCCATCTCTTTTCAGCTGCAGGCAAACTTCCCTCATCTCTGCAAAAATGCAAAAATCTCACTTGTGTGACGTTTCTGTGCTCAGGAAACAGAAACAGCTCAGTCCGTTTTAATGCCCCCGGATTGTTCATCCCTTCATTATCCAGCATTAGCTCCGCACACCGGTCGCTCTAAATACTGTACGCAGGTTTCTGCCTGGAACGCCTCGCTGAATTCATGTCTGAAACTCACTAATCCTGCTAATCTAACTGGTTTATTTGAGTTTTGCTAGAAATATTTCCTCCTTTTTTTTTTTTTCTTTTCACACTAATGAAAGAGCCTGACAATAGGCTCGATGAAAGCAGTGACCCAGAAACGCTGCCGGAGCGATTCCACCTTAAGGGTAATTTCATGTGAGCAAAAAAACTGCCAACACTCGTGTGACCTTTCTGCTCTTCAGTTTTCACACCAGCGTCTCCCTTTCCCATCGGCTTATCTGAGCTCATAATCACCCTGATCCTCTGTCACCTGAACCCTCACAAACACAACAACCCAAACCGCCACTTAGGAGCCACTGTTAGCTTCCACATCACTAATCTTCTTCACATCGTAAAATTTCTGTGTTTTCGTCCGCTCGCAGATTCACTTCTAAACATCACATTGTGCATCGTAGCATTCAGTGCACATTAAAGCCTCCTCAGAGGCCCATCAGTCACAGTTACTGACTGTTTCAGCTTCGGTCCTATGCAGCAAAATGCAGAAATGCAGCTTTCACAGAGAGGACAGAGTGTTCCCATCAGCCCCGGGTCGCCTCTTCGACCAAACATCCACCAATCACACAGATACGCAGGTGAAACCTGAGAGCAGGAAGCCGACTCTGTTGATTCAAACTGTGAGCTGAGAGGCTGGATTTTCTGCACCATGAAGGACAATGCAGTGGTGTCAGAGTGTGTGTGTGTGTGTGTGTGTGTGGCTCCTCTGCACATATTATGCACATAATGGGACAGAAAATGAATTGAACTGTGAGTGAAATGTCAGGGAGAAGATGGGATTATCTCGGCTCTGCTTTGTGCAGTTTGGCTCCGGCGATCAGAGAGCGAAGCTTTATCATAAATGACTCTGCAGAAAAACAAACCATGTGAGCGATGCAATAAAAGCCCCGGGGGGGGGGGGGAGCAGAGCAGACGCACTCCTGCAAAAATACTTATTTAAAGTTGAGAGAGAAAAAAGGATTTCAGTGACAGCTGTTATTATTCTCCCACTTGTGGACACGTGAGTCTGAAATGTCTTTAAAAGCACTTGTGTCTCATTTCTTTTGACGGAGCGTTTCGCCTCGGCTCAATTAGCATCAGCTAATTCTCTGAATATGAATATTTATGTTAATAAATTATAAGAGTGAATTAATTTGGAACGACTGAATTTAAATGCCGCCTCATTATATTAAATCAGAGCCTGCAGGAGGCTGATGAGCCTCGCACGCAGACCGGAGGAGCTTCCTGCAGCATGAACACATGAACACATGAAAACATGAACCTGAAGAGTCGCTTCATCACACAGAGCAGATTCACTGAGAACTTTATGTGTTGCTTATATTCATCAGATTACGTGCAGGTTGGTGAGCATCTCGTTTTAAGATGTTGATGTTATTTGTGTTATTAGTTCATGCTGATGTGGTGCATGATGGGATTCCACCTAGCGACAGAAACGACCCATTGCTCTTTTAATCTTTTTTAATTCACTCGTCTCGTAGAAGCTGGTTTTGTGGTTTCAGCCGGACGCTGCTGTCGGTGATCTGGTGGAGGAACAGAAGACAAAGAGCCGTCCACTCCACGTTATCAGTGACTCGCTTGTTTTTCGGTATCAGATTCATCTGAAAGACGGATGAAATCGGCTTTCCGAAGTCGAAGTCGCCTCACAGCCTTTTTTTTGTGCCTCCTGAGCTCAAAAGGATGAGTCTGTCTGAAAGAGGCAGACAAAGGAGTTTCATGATCAAAACCTATTCACACCTGCAGAGGAGCCTCTGTCAGGCCGCCGCCATCAGGACTGCGGAGCTTCTGGTGAAGATGAGGTTTCTGTCACAGACAAAAAAAAGCTGAGAGGGCCAAACAATGGAGAGGCGGCTCACAGGACTCTCTGGAAGAAAAGCTCAGATCCATTTTTAGCCCGTCGCCTTGACGAGGTTTCATGCTCCTCCTTTGTGTTTTGCACTTGAAACGGCCGTCGTTTGTGCTCATCAACCCGTCACCTGAGACGAAGCAGTGAGCGCTGCTGCTGGGCACATCTTCAACGTGAGCGAAAAAACACTGGAGAGCATCCGGAGCGACAGGTGCTGCAGAGGATGTGACAGTCAGTCAGCGGGCGCCCGAGGACGCCATGACCATAACTCAGTCTGACACTGAAGCAGCGTTACAGGCCACTTCAGTAACAGCTCAGGTTAAACACACCGCGTCCTCCGGGGGGGGGGGGATGGGCGGCTGACTGCAAACAAAAGGGCACAGGAGTGTGTAAATAATGCACAGCTACAGTGTGAAGTAATAAATAATGCTACAGAAAAGTATCAGAGCATCATTTCTGTTCAGTTTCAGCGCAAATTCTGCTTCTCTCACAAATTATCCTGAAGGATTTTTAAAGACTGTGAGTCTTTGCACCAAAACATCCAGCTTTCTTCATTAACATCCACTAATGAACCAGCTCAGAAAACTGTGTCAAAGCCCAGAAAATCACACAAATAAAAGTCAAAGGCAGCATCTCAGTCCTGTAAATGTGCGGTTTCAGTGATGGAGGATGTTTCTGAATGTTTCATCTGAATTAAAACACAGACACTTTTCATTAGGCTGTAAAACTCGAGCTAACGCACACATGAGTCACCGCTTCCTGTTGCTCTCATTAACAAATGATAACGTCAGGCTGAGTTTGTGTGAAGCCTTGATGCTGCTGCCGGTTCATCAGACTGCGGTTGTTAATTCACGGCGACTTCATGCATTAATTTATACGGAAGCAAATTAGCTGGAATCCAGTTACACAGAAAAGGTCGTCTGAGTCTGAGCTCGACGTCTCTGACAGCAGGACTCGTTTTCACAGAAACACGAGGCCGTTTTCATCGAACCTGTCGACGGATTCGAACACTAACAAGCTGCTTCGTGACCCGAAGATCCACAGGAACCACGTTCAGTCACAGTTATTACTTTAACAACATTAATAACCTTTTTTCCCACTTAGTGAACCTGTTAGTCTGAGACTCGACAGGTGACAACTTGTCTTTTTATGCTCAGGTCAGTTTTAAGATTTTTGGCCTTTTGCTTCTTTTCTTCAGACAAAAGGAAAGAAAACATGTATTTAATCTAAGATACTTAGTTTTAGATTAACAGTTTTCTTTATTTAAGTTATCAACTAAGAAAGTTTCATGTAATACCTTTAAAGTAATATTTTGATCTATCAAACACACACACACACACACACACACACAAGGTCCAGGGTTGTTCACAGTTTGATTTACAGAACTTTTCATTCATTCAAACGAGGCCAAATGGATTTTTAATGGCTGTTTTCTGATTCATGAAGCGAAAAAAGAGAGAAATCATAATAATCCTCTTTAAAAGCTTTTGACTGAAATATGTAAACAGAGTAAAGAATTTTAAACTTGGTTTTTGACGATGCTTAGATTTCTGTTCTGGAAGTATTTGCAAATTAATGTTTGTTTGAATTTCAAAACTCAAAGCTTTAGAAAACTTCAAGTTTCAAGTTTGGTTGTTCAAGTTTCTTCTCCTGCAGAGTCTCTTCTGACTGTTTTTGGTTTTAGTTCCTTCGTCTCTTTGCTTCATTGCTAATCAGCATATATATTTAATATAATTCGTAATAAAAGTTGAATAGATGGATTACGTACATTTTCTGAAATGTTCCTCCGTCTGATTCCTGTCAGGTGAACTGACAGTTTGTGTTTTATGTGACTGGATTTCAGCTCATATGTTGGTTGTAAATTAGTGCGTTTGGTAAATGTGACTTAGCACGTGTTGTTCTTTTATTCTGAAGTGATTCAGACTTTACGGATCATTTCTGCAGAAAAAACTCACGAAAGTGTTCCAGAGAAACTCTCAGGACATCTTTGTTTCTCTGCCTGACTTCTTACCAAACCTCTCAAACATCCGTCCTCAGGTTTTTTAAACATTTTGATTAAAAAGCAACGTGACTTCTTTGGTGAAGATGCTAAAAAAAAACACTTTGGCAGGACGAGTCTCTTTCCTGTTTTATAAATATAGTAAGCGAGTGGCATCTTTTCCTGAACACGTGCAGGTTTATCTGCAGCAGGAAGCGGCCGTGGCTCTGCTGGAAGGAGCTCGGTGCTCCCGGCTGTCACAGCTTTAAGCTCAAGCCGCTGGCTCGCTCGGATGTTTTGGCTCTTCTGTTTACACGAGTAAATCCCCATGCTGGAGTCTGCGTGTCAGCCTTCCGCTGCACGCCGGCCCCGCCGCCCCCCCTTCATACAACACAGGAAACACAACATCTAAGAATCTTATTGGTGAAGAGCAGCTGCTTGTAAAGTAGTTAATAACAAGCTGAAACACAAAACATTGCACATTTGTTAATTATTCATCTGTTCATCAAGACTTTAAACTAGATTCTGTATATTTTGGTCCTCATGTCTTTCAGAAGGAAACACTGATTTGTCTCACTGTGATCAAAGTCTATAAGGGAGACATATAAAAGAAAACAAACTTCAAGCTTTGCTTTCAGCACCAGTGAATTTAAAAGAGACAGATGTTTTAAAAAAACTCTGCTGCCAGTCCAACACTTTACACATAATCTCTGTCCTGATTCTGACGACCTCTGTCCAGAAACGCTGCTGGAAACCACTTCAGGTGTTGGATTTGCTCTGTTCATCTCCACCTTGTGTGTCAAAACTAGTGTGAATCTGTCTGCTGCATCCTGGGATCAGGACAGAAAAACATGAGAACAGCTCTGCTCTCTGCAGACAGACAGACAGGCAGACAGACAGGGATGCCGCCCTCTGTGATCACAGTCTCGACTCGGCCCAGCAGCCTCAGACCTGCAGCAAATCAATGGTTTCAGCCACAGCGCCATTATTCCTCCATATAGCAGAAAGATTTTCTCTCTTCCCGTCCTGGCTGGCTGCTGTGCAGTGGAAGTAAAAAAAAAACACACCATGAATGTGTGAAACTAAACTCCCATGAGTCAAAGACACTGAATGTCAGTGTCTGTAACTACACATCCGCAAAACTTTTGGTGTAAAGATGCAGCTTCAACTTTTGTTTTAAAAGTCAATGCCAAATATTTGTAAAGTATTTTTCCTACATTTTCCACAGAAACCTTCTTCTCTCCTGCAGCTGAACATTAATCACATCCAAGTCTGCTGTCGCGCTGTAGTTTTCAGAGTTTGGGCGAGATGGTACAACTGTTCACTTTCAGACTCAATACTTGACACTTTAATGTAACAAACAAGCAACCAGGACAGAAAATAAATGTTTTATTCAACAGAAAATTCAATAGAAACCCTCACTAATTGTTATGATGTATTACAGTAAGAAAGACAGTATTTAAACCCTTTTCTTAAGTAAAAGTAGCAATGCCACCTTGTAAAAAAAGCTCAATTTTACAAGTAAAAGTCCTGAATTATAAATGATACTTATGTAAAATCAGCCAAAAGTGTTTTTATTTACTGGTATTAATAAAAGAAGCAGGAAAAACTTAAAAAATGGCCCCTTTAGGTTTAGATTATGATAAGTGATGCAGGTTTAAACAGTATTTGTTAGCTGTTTATTAACTATTTTACACACTGTTGGGCAGCAGAATCTTAAGTTTATTATCCAATAAAATCATTTTGAGGTTTTAAATTGAAACTTTTGCAGAGTTAAATTAATCACAGCTGTCAAATGAGAGTAAAGAAGAATGAACAAGGCTTCCACAACTGTTTTTAAAGAATTTAAACTTATTTAAAGCACGTTCAGATTAGGACGCTGCAGAGAACACGACTCTGAGTTTCCTGTGATGTAATCCGTTTGATGGTTAAAAACATGTGAATCAGCTTTTCGTCAGATTTACATTAACAGTTCTGCTGTTACAAGAACGTTCAGCACAACAGTAACAACGGTATGATGGCGTATCTGCTGCGACACCGAGCTGAACTCTGACCAGCAGCAACCACTCAAAGTGTGTCAGCAGCCAAACGATGAAAATGAAACTGCTCCTCGACCTGCAAATCAGATCAGTGAGGGATAATCCCACGTTAAGCGTAAATCTGACTGAACACAAGAAAGGCAACACAGAGGAAACGCCAGAGTTCATCTGGTCTCAGGAGGAGAATCTGAAGTTCTGCTCACAGAATGATAATCACACAGACAGGAGCTTCAGACCTGGAAAGACAGACAGCAAAAACGGTGTGTGTGCATCAGTTTGTAATCTGCATAAATCTGCATAAATGTTGTAAAAAAACTGAAAAATCATTGTTGATACATTTCTGAAGGTTTGTATTGACAAAGTTGATCAAATTGGATTGATATAGACTTAATTTTCTACCAATATTCATCACCATGCCAGTGATTTTGTGTGTTTAAGTCTTCACATCAGACTAATTCTACGGAAGCCCTAAGTGGACATGGTTTAATTTTTTTTTTTACAAGCCTTTTTCTTGAGATAACAAGATAATAACTCGTTATCTCAAGAAAACAAAGTTCATTTTTTTGTTTTAACAAGTTATCTCGTTATCTCAAGAAAACAAAGTTCATTTTTTTGTTTTAACAAGTTATTATCTCGTTATCTCGAGAAAACAAAGTAAGTTTTTGTTTTAACGAGTTATTATCTCTTTATCTCGAGAAAACAAAGTAAGTTTTTTAACGAGTTATTATCTCGTTATCTTGAGAAAACAAAGTTGTTTTTTGTTTTAACGAGTTATTATCTCGTTATCTCGAGAAAACAAAGTTTGTTTTTGTTTTAACGAGTTATTATCTCGTTATCTCGAGAAAACAAAGTTCGTTATTTGTTTTAACGAGTTATTATCTCGTTATCTTGAGAAACCGGCTTGTAAAAAAAAAAAAAAAACATGTCCGCTTAGGGCTTCCGTATAATTCTGCAAAAAGTGCAGCAGTTTTCTTTAGTTTTGAGCGTATTTTTAGTTACAGTACAAATCTTCCTATATTTTCTAGAAAATTCCTCATCCAGAGTGAAGAAAATTCTTCTTCATTTGCTTTGTGTACGCCTGTAAAGCATAAAGAGTATGTGATATGTGATGATATATGCTTGTAAAATGTAAAAAGAGAAAGCAAATTTATTTAAAATGAGCTGGAGGTCGATGCTACTTACTTTGAAACTTGAAGTAGAAAAAAATAAATGAACCTTCAGCAGAAAGAAGACAAACTGTCTCATAGTTTGGTTTCATAGACTTGTTATAAAATCCAATAATAGGTGTAAAAGAGAAAATCATAGGATGAAACAATAAGTGGACTCCTGTGAACTTTTATCACATCGCTTTATGTTCTAACACAGGATGGACACAGTTCATCCACCCATGAACTTTGATCCAACTCAACATACAAACCTTTCACTTTGTTTGGATGTTTATTCCTATAATCTTCTTCTCCTCTCAGCATCTGTATGTTCTATAATGTTTACTTCTAACTTCTATTTTGGTGAAAAGCTTCCAAACGCAGGTTTCCATTTAAAAAAACTCCCTGCTGACTGTGTTAAAACGTGACAGACCTGCTGCTGATGAAGCCAAAACCTTTGCATTTTTAAAAGAACCGTTTTTTTTCATTCTCCTGCTCAGAAAACAGTGGTGGCGCCGCAGGAAACCGACTGCCGAACTGAGAAATAAAGTCATCAAGGAAGAGGAGCGTCGACACAGGCTGCCTCAGTGATTAAAATGACAAACTGTTTATTGTCACAGCTTGATTGCTGACCGTCGAGCTTTGGGGGGGGAGTCTCGCCCAGGTTTTTCTCCCCAGAAAATGTTCTCGCAAATTATGTCATTTATTACACTTTGAATACTGAGTTCTGCAGCGTCTCTGCATCTCTGCAGCCTCTCCAGGTCCTGAAAACAGGCTCAGATGGGAAATTTTGTGCCTCTCATGTTGTTGATTCAAGGAAGATATGTGTGAGTGTGTGTGCCTCGTTCATCCATGCCTCTTCTGCATAGAATACAATATCGATAAACAATTTCCACATGCAGTCGCTGCTTATGGAAATGGAGCGGAGCTTTGCATCATTAAAGTGCAAGCTCCCTTATTTACATTTCATCCTCTTCTTCCTGTAATAACCTGTGGATGAAACCGTCATTAACCTGAGGAGACCCTGTTCTCGTAAAAAGAATACGTGAAGCGACTTAAAGATTGGATTTCATACCAGGAAGTTGCAGCGGGATGATGTAATATTTGGCTTGTACTTACAGTACGAAGCTCGAGCTTTTTGTTAAAAATCGCTGATTCGATGGAGACGTTGTGTCTCATCTTGAATGGCTCATGTTTTCAGCAGAAAACTGTATCCTTGTACTTTTTTTTTTTTTTGGTCCACATTCGGTGCATTTTGCTCGATATTTCCCGCTCGTCTCGGTCTCAGCCGAAACACCTCGGGATTTGACCACTCAGATGCCGAACTCTGGCATTTTACATGCACTTCCAAATCTGGTTATGTCATTCAACTGTCTGGCATTTCCAAAGGTCACAACCTTTACTTGTTCATTTGGTGTCTTTGATGTCAATGTTTCTGTGTTCAACATGAGTTTTTTCCGGGGCAGATGTCAGAGGTCTGCGCCTCGTTAGGGCCGCAGAAGAGGCCGATCGGCACGGCTGATCAATTCTCAGCAGGCCGTCTGTGATCTTTTCTGCCTGCCACTCCGTCTTTGATCTCCCAGGCCTAATAAATGAGTGCAGTGTTTACTCAACAGGCTGGAGGATTACAGCTCCGGCAGACGAGATGTGCCGGCGAACAGGCAAGGACTTTTTCTGACGAGGCCAACGGACACAAAGGAGGAGAAAACAAGACACCAAACTGTCTGATCCCAAGTTTCTCACTGTCAAGTTAAAAGTTCAATAACACTCTTTTTGTTGTTGTTTCTCCGTGGTTTTGGCTTTGCACGGTGTTCTCGAACTAAATGTACCTTTCCTGCAGAGAGCAGGCCGTTCCTCCGCGGTGCAAATCTGCTACAGACGGACAATGAGAATATGACAGCTCCTCCTGCAGCATCAGGCCGGTCTGACAGAGGGGAAGCAGCAGCCGAGCAAAGTGGTCGGTCTGAGTGGCTAAAGACTGAGAGAGATGAACCATGGTGGCCTCTTTCTCTCCCATGAAAGGAGCCTGTGGGTCCATCCTGCAGCAGAGAGGTTGGGGATTCATCATTGACCAGAAAAATTCAAGTGTGTGTGAGTGTGTGTGTGTGAGTGTGAGTGTGAGTGTGTGTGAGATCAGGGTGGCCGGCCCAGCGCTGGGCTAAATGGAAGACTAATGGGTGGAGGGAACGAGCCTGACGGGCTCTGAGGAGCCCTGTTCTCCCTCCCTCCACCTGTCATCCATCACATTTCCAGCTGATACTGGGAGATAGCTGTCCCACACCGGTGGGCGGGGGACCGGAGAGGGAGGGGGGCAGCTGGCTGGAGACAGGGACCTGGTTGCTGCTCCGTTAAGAGAATTCAGTGTTAAGCAGCCTGTCTGCTCGGGTCAGGATGAAACCTCAGGGGCCTCGACTCAAAGCGCCTCTAACAAGATGAGCTTCAGAGTCCAACAGGCATCCAGAGTGAAGCGTTTTACCCTGAGATGCAGGTTTCTGTGATGCTGAAAACCTCTGTTTGAACGTGGAGAAAACTGGCGAGAAGGTGTTTGACCCTCAGGTATGTCTGGGTGGATTTAAACTACCTGGTTCAAGTGTGTGGAAACAAATCAGATGTGAATCAGACATCTGCCAGTGTGTTTGTAGTCTAACAGACAGATCGCATATTTCCTGGCATTGCAAGTTGTGCGTCATTGAAAATGTGACGATGGTGCATTTTGATGACGAAAGTAAATGTGCCCAGACTTCAATGATGACTCTCTTTTTTCTCCTTCACCTTACATTTTGGTCAATAGTCTTCACTCCTGTAAAAACACTTTGGAGTGCAAAGGCTGGAGTAATGTCGTGTCGTCCATCTTGTTTACTTTAGTTCTCCAACATCGGCTTATTTCCTTCTCCGGGTTTGTAGCTAAGCCGTGACTGTGCATGTGATTTGTTTCAACTGTAAGCAAAGTTTAAGGTGGTGAAAATGCAAATACCAGATGTGGGTCACTTTTAAATGTAGCTGTGATGTAGACAGTCTAAAAAAATCCAATTCAGGCAACAAATCAGAGGAGCTGCAGTGTAAATTCAGCCTTTGTGTCAATATTGATAAAATGTTTAAGCTCCAAACTACATCAGAGATGATGACATAATTTTCTACACATTCTAGAAAACTAGTTTGACTCTGTCACGTCTCTTTACTTTGTGTGTAAAATGGAAATGACTTCATTAAATGCTGCAACACTGAGCCCAAAAAAAAAAAAGAAAAAAATCCCGAGGGAGCAATAAACTGTATCGTATCATATAGCAACGTTTGCTTTTGTATCTTTCTGAGCTAATTAGAATGTTAATGAGGTGGTATTTGTATTTTATCACGCATCAGCCGAGGGGGTGAAAGAGGCTAATATGACTAACAGAACCAGAGAAAGTTTTAATAATAATAATAATAATAATAATAATAATAATAATAATAATAATAATAATGATGTTGCAGTGACGGTTGTGATTAGCAGTGAAGCTGCTGTGTGAAAGACCTGATGAAGGTCCAGCTGTTTGTCTTCCAGTGTGGAGGAACCTTTTGTAAATAATCATCTGCTCTGCCTTTTTTTTTCTCTCTGTGTGTGACGGAGGACACCAGCGGTAGATCACACACACACACACACACACACAGTTTGCAGGAACACACTCACAAGCATGCAACAAAAGCCAGTGAAATGGCTTTTGAAAGTCCTTTTATATGAGCTCAGATTAGAGTTCTTTTTAAAACAGATGTCACCTTGAGGGCAAAGAAAAGAGATTATGGATTTCTTTTTTTTTTTTGGTGATCACCTCTCTGCGAGGCGTCCTTTACTGTGGCAAAGCGTCAAAACTCTCCAGGCAAAATGGTCCTGAGATTCAATAACAGTAATTAGAAAAGGTATCACTGGAAGATTAGAATTTACTGCGCCACTGTGGGTAAAAAAAAAAGGAAAAAAGAAAAGAGGGAAGTCATTAAAAAAGCAGCAGCGAGCAGAACAAAAGGAGCTGAATGTGTAATACAGTAATGGGGACTGAGAGTTTGTGCTGCCTGAAAGCTTTGGCAGGAAACGTACATTAGGAGCCGAGCAGGCGTTCGCCGAGAAAACACCATCTTCATCTTCATCTTTATTACTTCACTGTTCAGTTTAAGAGCATTTTTCAATTGTTTAATGTTATTTTCAGTTTGTGCCTTGTTAAAAACAAAAAATATTAACACATTATAGACCAGAAGAGATCTAATTGGTTGTTTACCTGCAGATTATTGCCATGATAATGTGAATCCGTTGGCAAGCTGCTGTTTTAAGTCTGCACTAACTGCAGCCTTTAGAGGGGCTTTGTTGTGACTTACTTTAATGAAACGGCAGGAAAAAGAAAAACTATGCAGAGCTGAGGGACCAGGACATTAAAAATACTGTATGTTTTAATGCCTGTAATAAATGCAAAGGGTAAGCTTAACATTAGCCACCTTATTTACGAATGATTTAGAACACATCTTGTAGTTTAAAGCGGATTGATAATGTTTTTGTCGCCCTGTTTGAACCCATGATTAGAGATTATTACCTTCATAAAGACTAATGTTGACTTCTTGACATCATCCTTTCGCCATATTGGCATTTCTTGACCTCATCTAACTCACAGTCAATCAAAAAAATGAAAAGTCTGGCTGTACATGATGTGCAGATATATTTTTCACAGCTCCTCGCTGGCAAACGAGAGCAGCTCTGTGTCCTTGTCAGTGAATCTGATAGAACAATGAAGGAAAAAGTTAAAGTGTGTGTGTTTTTAATGGTAAAAGATGCTCTCGTAGCTTTCCGAGTTGAGAGGGAGAACATATTGTTCAACTACAGAAAAAAACACTTTAACATTCTCGAACACACTCTCAACTTTAAACTTGCCCTCATGTGACCCCCTGCAGGACGACGGGAGAATCGAAATGCCGTTTGAGATCAGATCGGAGTATTTTTGTGTGTGTGAGCTTAAATTCGCCCAGATGTTGAATTTGCATGCATGAGTCTTTGTGCCTATGGTGGCAGAAGAAAGTGTCTTTAGAGGCAATTTTAGTAATTGAAAAAATGTGATGTTTTTGCATCGTGTGAAGGGATTAGAGTAACCTTTACCTGCTTTACATAACAGGTATTTTATCTCCTAAAATTATACTAAATGCTAACAGACAATCAGCCTCTTTAAAGATCCAGCTGCTCGTTCGTTTAGCCAGAAAACCATAATGTTTTCCCAATATAACAGGTGCATGACGTGTATCAAAAGTGTGCAAATAAAACATAAAAAACACGAGTTTCTAACGGAAACAAATGGACTAGCAGGTTGATGATTCGTCTCACCTTTGATGCCTTTGATAAGCTCCTCCAGAAGACGTTACAATCGTCCAAATGAAGCATCTTTAAACTTGCAGCCTGAATAAAATCCTGATTAAAAAAGCAGCACACTGCAAAAGTTGCAAACAGAACGCCCACCTAAAGTCTAAAAGTGTTCTCGGCCCTACATATTTAACCATCAGTGCTCATGCAGAGGTTTTTTTTTTTCTGTAGTTTGACTCTTTTATAACGGCTAATTAAAGAGGGAACACTTTTGGCAGAGTAGGTGTAAAATTGCCAACATATACAGTAAAAAACTTCTGTGATACGTTTCCTCATGTGATTTCTGCCACCCACCGGTTTTTCCACCACAGTCAGACTCTCTTCACATGCTGTATTCTCCCCCTCATCTCCCTGGTATTTCCGTGTATCATCTTGTATGGCAGTGGCTCTTGACACTTTTGTGTACTGTAGCTGTTAAAATGCAAATTTCACCGGATTCAGCTTTCCTGTTCTGTCGGCAATTTACTGTGTGACGTTCCCATCTCCTTGCCGCTGAGCGGAGGACGCGAGTGTCAGCTATATCCATCCTCCTGAGCCTCGGTAAAAAATGCCACTATATCTTTTTGAACAAACCGCAGCAGTCGTCTGGTGCTGCAGAAAAAGCATGGAGGAGCACGTGGTTACAAGCAGCTCGCTCTCCGCTCTCTCATGTTCGAGGCCCTCACGCTGTTTGCACGCCTGATGTGCATGTTTCAAGCTTACGGCCGCTCGGGGAAAAACACCTGAGCTGTGCCGTTTCCACTGCTGCAGAAAGATAGCGGAGATAGCTTAAGATATACTGTGTAAACACTGCAGGTAGGTGTGATTTCAAGCCCCATTTTACTCCAAGAGTAAAAGTCACACACAGGAAAGGCTCTAACAGGCAGGCGGTCGATAACGTATTCATGTCACACGCTTTTGTAATGCCACCTGAGCATTATGCAGGGCACCTTGCCACCTTTGGATATCACACAAGAAGGACAAGTCGCCGTATTGCAACTATAAAGTTTGTCTCTTGGATCTGCTGCATTTATTAGATGTGCAGTGAACAGAGACGCGTTCGCTGTTTGCAAATGCACCGATCGAATCGCATCTGCTCCCCGGAGAAACGACTCTTCTGTGGCCTTTCCTTCAAAACCGTGCCGCCGGAGTGCGTGTTATTTACAGACATCTGTGACTGTACCATGAAGCACACACAGGCTCCAGGAATACCTCTGTGTCTTTGTGAAGCTTCTCTGCTGCCACTGTAAAGACTTTCATCACACACACACACACACACACACAGCAGCGACGACGATGACGACACTTTGTAAACAAGTGGCATTAATTGTCACAGTCTCATTAACTCGCAGTGTATGCCAAGTAAACAGCCTTAGCCAAGGTGAAATGAAGCGTACTGCTAATAATGTGCACTTAGCACTGAGTTCCTACTGTGTGTGTCTGTGTGTGTGTGTGTGTTTGTGAGTGTTGTTGTGTGTATACGCTACCTTGTCGTATTGGATTGGGTCAAGGTTGCTTACATGTGGAAACGATAATTGAATGCCTGAAAAAAAGAGGTGAGCATGAACAGTTGACCTTTTTGTTAAAGCCCTCCTCTGAACAGCAACCGTCCAATCATAGCTCGGTAACTGTAACTAGGCAATGGCTGCCGTGACAGGTACGAGAGAGTTTGTCAAGAGTCTGAAAACAAACGAGCAGACCGGTGAGGAGTCGATTTGTCTTTGTCTTTATCTGCTCGGATGCTGCAAATGTTAGCATGTTTGGCTAACTAGCTTACTACCTGCAGTGGTAACCAAGCAAGCGTCACATCCATCTGTAACCAAAGGGGGCGATGCTGAGCAAACATTTCATCATGGTTCATTCATCGTGCAGAAAACAGTCCGGCAGGACACCGATGACGAAGGAGGAGCGACTCTCTGAGCTGAAGCCTATGTGAAACGTTTGTGCACATGCACGTCGATGTGGTCGGTGTTGTTGTTGTCGTTCAGCTCTTCTGTCACATCATACAAACATATAGATCCCGTATTTATTACTGCATCAGAAAAATGCACTGAATTATTCATGAAGTGCATTTTCTCTGTTTAAGATTTATGTCCGGTCATTAGAGGGAAAAGCAGTGGAACATTATTGTTGTAATTGAATATATATAAATACAGCAATGATGTAAAAGTCCTGCAAAGAGAGGAACTTTGCCAGGTGCTGATTTTACCTCCTTTTGAGGTCTTAACTCATATTTGTGATGTACAAATTTCTACATTCAAGTTGCAGACAGAAAATCAATCAAGAATCAATATGATTCCAGTTGTTATCAGTTCAAATAGGGATTTTTCAGTAAAAGTGCATTTAGACAACAAATACTGTATTTGTGCAAAACCCTTTAACCTAATGGATTATTAAAAATATCAATAATTATTAAAAATGCTGGGGAATTTGCTTAATTCTGCCTTTTTAGAAATAAATGGGATATTGTTTTGATTTAGCATCTAAATGATAGTTGAAATAAAAAAGAAAGTAAGAAAAATGGAAACTTAAAAACCCTTAAAACCAACTTTTTTGGCAATTAGAATATAGACATTTGAGTCAGTGTGGTGCACTTGAATGCACCATCTGTATTCTTAATATGGGTACCAAACAAAAGTAAAAAATTACACCTTTTTCTGCAGTACATTATGCAAGATTGTTGCGGCCTAAAATGCCTGAACTCGCGGCAGCTTTTCTAAAA
>JAPZDY010000022.1:24810820-24833532 GCA_029783645.1 Ctenochaetus hawaiiensis | reverse complement strand
GCTTTGTGCTTTAATGTCAGAGGCTCATCTTAAAAAAAAATCCAACCCTGTTTTCTTTCGTTTTCCTCCACAGTCTCAAGACGACCCTGCAGAAGAAGCTGTCCAGCGACTCGGTCGACCTGTCCGGGATCCCGCTGTCCACCCGCGACGTCCGACAAGTCGCCTTCTACCTCCAAAACAACAGAGACAGCGTGGTGGCTGTGGACATCAGCTTCACTGAGCTGCAGGACGAGAACCTGAGGATCCTCCTGCCTCTCCTCGCCTCGCTGCCCAAACTCAGCACGCTGGCTCTCAACGGCAACCGCCTCACCCTGGCTATTCTCAAAGACCTCACCGAGATGCTCAAAGACCCCAAGATGTTTTCCAACCTTGCCTGGATCGACCTGGGCAACAACGTGGACATCTTCACCATGCCTCAGCCGCTGCTGGTCGCTCTGCGGCGGCGCTGCAGCCTGAAGAGCAGCTTACCGACCATCTACGAGTACACGGAGGGTCAACCCTACTGCTACCACCTGGAGACGTCCATCGAGGAGCCCAGCCACTACGAGGAGGAAGAGGAGGACGAGGACGACGACGAGGACGACGACATGGGGAACAAGTTTGAGCTGGAGCCGTGGGCCTCGGGGGAGAAGCAGCTCTCCAAAGACTTCACCCTTCACTACTGTGAGAGGTGATGGAGTCCCGCGTCCCTGAGGCTCTTCCTGTGGTTGAAACGTTGTCCCACAGCACTCCGTTACTTCCTTCGTCCTCTCGCCCTCACACCACGAGCCCAGTCACCCTTTCGAGGCACGAGGGAGACCGATGCCCACATTGTGAACTTCTCGTCCCGACACGGCTAGCAAGCTAACCCTAACCATCTCTGAGTTAACCCACACAAGATGACAGCGAAGCGTCGGCCACGGCGGTGGACTTACTGTGTTGGTGGATGGTGCTCTTGGGAACAAGGTGCGGTTTCATTGGAGGGGGGCTGGAAGAGTTAATGAACCGGTGCTCGCTCTCTCTCTCTCTCTCTCTCTCTATCTCCCCCTCTCTCTCTCTCTTATAGTGGCAGCTGAAGAGCCAATCCCAAGGAGACTCGGATCAGTTGGTTGGATGGAGGAGCGGCATCCCGGCGGTGGTTGAAGTGGAGCTCGGGTTAGTTTGGACACAGAGGCTCCCTCTGGGTTCTCGACCAGGACTGAGACTCTCTCTGGCAGGCAGGGCTCAGCTCCACATTGTGTGTTCTCTGTTAATCTCTCAACAAAAGCTATGACACAAGTTCAACAGACTATACAGCCGACGACCCGTCACGTGACGCCAGCAAAACTGCTAGGTCAAGACTTTTTGTGCCCCCCCCACTGCCCCCCGTTTCCAAATGTCCACTTGTGAATACCCACGCAGCCCTTGTGTAGATGTAAATGAGGACACAAAACATGGCTCTGTTGTGTTGCCACGGGCTATTTTTGTGCACAAAGCGATCTTAGAAGACAACAGGTAGGACTCGACAATGCAGAGCTGTCACTTGCCTACATGCTGGCACTCACCTCTTTGTGATTATGGAGCTGTTGTCGTCATCACCACCACAGTGTTTCAGTGTGTTTACGACACCACGGACCCATGAGTCCGAGCGGCGTCCGCGCTGCTCGTCCCGTCCCACTGCCGTTTGTGTCCACACGTCGTCCCTCTCATGTGATGTTGATGTGTTCGCCGTGAGACGCAGCCATGACTGTTTTCTGTCCGAGTCCGTCATAAAGTCAGACTGACTGACACGCTGCAGTGCACTTTAACGGGACTGTTTCTACTTCGGTTTCTTCACGCCGTTTGTCTGTGTACGTTGTTTGTAACTAGAGATATTTAAGAAGCTGAGGCTGACTGCTTTGCTCTTCAAACGGAAAGTTCACCACAAAATCAGAAATATATATTTTTCCTCTTTTCTTTGCTCCTTTTTATCCCCTTTAGATTTTTTAAAATGTGAGTTTTGTCAAGATTCATGCTTTAAATGAAGTGGAACCAGCTTTGAAAACTCAACAGAAATCACTAAAGATGATTCACAGACGTTGTTGTGAGCAGTTTAATGTAGGAACTATTTTCTCTCCACCACTGAATCACTGCACAGGCGGAAGCATCTGTCTGTTCAGCGTCTGCTTCCTCCTGTCAGCGACATTAATTAGATCCTCCACAGCTGAGCTTTAATGATAGCTAGCTCAGTTAGCTTAGCTAGCTAGCCTCTCGTCCATGAGGAGATGCAGGCTTCCTTTGGTGCAGTGATACATCAGCAGGTGTGTTACGGCTGAAAGAAAATAGTTCCTGCATGAACCTGCTCAGAATGAATCAGTGGATTATCTTGACAAACAGGGTCTGATGTTTCTGAGAGGAGACTTTATTTTAGCATTTTTAGCTCCACAGACAGTGATGAGAAGGTGGACGTCTCCAAAATATCCAAAATTCATCAACCTGCAACTTCAACATCCAGATGGATGAAGAACATTTCAGGTAGGAAGAGAAATATATTCTTGTGATTTTGAGGTGAACTGTCCCTTTAAGGTAGAATTACGACCCAGTGGCTTTTGATTGGTGGAAAAATAACGGAAACAACAAACCTGCTTCACCTGAAATATAATAAATGTTAAAGTGTGTTCTGTGTGTTTGTAACCGTAAAGTGTCTGATAACTGCTGTAATACTTTGTGTTATTGTTTCGGTGTTTTGTCTTTTGTCCAACTCGGTGGTTATAATAATGACTGTGATGAAACTGAGCGCGGTGACCTGCTGCTGTGAGCACAGAGGGGCTGATGGGAAGTGCACACTGAATACTATTTAAATAGTTTGGTTAATGTAAGCGGCACCTCTCATGTCAAACGTCTAATCCGAAGGTTTGAGAGCGCCGTCCGTATGTTTCGTAGTCTGTGTTTCTTGTGTCGACGTCAAACTCTCCTTGTAGCCTGTGTGTGTATTTGTCTCATGCCAAACACTGACTGCCAATAAAAGACCTGAACCAAACTGAGTGGTGTTTTATTCTGAAGGGCTCATCGAACGGTTGCAACATCCGGGTCGCGAGCAGAACCTGCAGCCGCTCACAGAAACTGATTTATTTATGCAGACAAACAGGGCGATAAAAGCAGAGGGCTCTGGTCGTGCTGTTCAGGATTGGTTGTTGGAGCGCTGCCCTTGTTTCTGATCATCTGTGCTGCCACGGAAATGCCTGAGCCACTACTGTTTTCCAGGGAGAGGAACGGTGCTCGTCTTCATCACATGAGGCCCTACCCATGATCCTCTCCTGGCAACTTTTTGCTCCTGCTGCCAGACATGCTAATGTGGCATTTGCAACAGGTGGCTCCTATAAGGTCAGGGCGCAGTGTGACTGTCACACCCCCCGAGGTCCAAATACCATGTGACAGGGCCGCCGGAGCCCACCGGAGCCCACGGAGACATCGCCACCATCTTATTATCTGACCTTTTCCCTCCAGGACTCATCTATTTCCCTCCATTTTTTAGGTAAAATAACAAAGTGAAATCTATTTTTCTGTTGATTTATTGAGAGAATTGAAAACTTTTTTTTTTTTTTAGGCCTTCGGGGCAGAAACACAAAGTGCATCATTTTCCTTCAAACTCTCAGGATGCCGCTCTTCTGTTTCTATGAGTCAGTATTTGATCTGATTATCCTGCTCCAGCTGCTGCGTTGCTCCTGCACAAAAAAATTGAAAAATAATTTATGAAAAGCGGCGCAGAGAAGTGGCACAGATTGTTCAGAGTACAATATGACACGGAGGAATGGATTCAGCCAGCAGAATTCAGCGCAGTGACCTGAGGTTAAAGGGATTGACCGGCCAGCCGCGGGTCACACGGAGCGTCCAAAAAAACCTCTTATCCTATTGGCTGTTGGTCACAGATCACAACCACGGCTTGTTTTTGATTTTGTCTATTTAGTTCTGCAATTTTTAACCTATTTATGTATTTAAAGGGGAATCCAGTATTTTTTTAAAAACCTGGCCCGCCTGATTTTTTAAAAACAAGATTTTCAATCCAAACACTTTTTGTACTGTTATTTTGTTGAACTCAGTGAAGGAAAATAACTGATTATTACTAATTTTCTGCCATTTTGTGTGTTTATAATGTTTTTTGCAGGGAACTTGGATCCTGAGCTTTAAGGCCTTTTGCATGTTTTAACAGAGTAAAATTAGAATATATTAAACATGTAAAAATCAAACAAATTTTTATTTGAATATTATAAACAGTATCTATATTTCACCCACTGAATATTCAAATAACAGCTTGAAACACACATGTAATAATGTTGAAGGAATAATTCCAGTACTGAGCGTGTAAATACCAGATAATGTCAGATATGAAAGTATAAAGTAGAAGAGACTGTTAAAAATAGCCTGCTATGTGTTCTGTCTCAAATATTAAAGGAGTAGTTCATAATTTCTGAAGTGGGGTGTTTTTGATGAATATCAGGTATCATATCAGAGTCGATGCAGAAGATGATGAACAGCACAGTTTGAATGGCAACAAAACACATTTTTACCATCTAAAAGAAATAATATCTGTTTAATTTCACCTTATATAGTGTTTGTTATATTGAGACCGTACACAGGGTTTTACAGTCAACCAGTCCTTTATATCTGTGCTCTCTTCAGTCCAAAGTCACCAAATTCCTTTGACAAAAGCAGTAAATTTACCCCACAAAGTTGCTGATCTACTGCTTCATCGATATGTTAATTTCTTGGTGTCACAGTGTGAATTCAAACCAACAAACCCTTTAAATCACCAGAGTCTCAACAAACCAACAATAAACCAACATACTGAGGCAGCGACAGAACATCCGTCCTCTAAACTGAGTTCACTGGTAAAATTATTGTTTTTGTCAAAAGAGTTTGGCTTTAAAGAGCATAAATGGATATAAAATAACTGTAAAAATTGCAAAAAAAATATTCTAAATATAACAAAAACTCAACCTGATATGTTTTTTTTTAGGCAGTTAAGACACATTTTGCTGCTGTTCGAGTCCACAGCGGCTCATTATTTTGCTTCCTGCGCTGATGATCCTGCTGTTTCTCCAAACTGGGGTCGCCTCGACCGACACGACGGCATTCAACACACCGACTTTGAATAAAAACACCTCTTATGCTTCAAAAAACACCCCACTTCAAATCCCTTTGACATGAATGGACTAACAAGGCACTCGTATGATGTGAAAAAACATGGAATGAACTAACATTTTTAAATTCACCACAAAGACAAAAGAAGGAGGAGTCACAGAAAAACGTCCGGACAAACTGAGCAGGGGGGTCGAGGAGGAGTCGGACAGTCACACTCGTTTCATCTTGCACATTAAAATCCATCGTGAGTGTAAGAGTTCGTCCTGTTCGGAGGCCACGTGTCTGACTGCCAGTGTTCAGCCTGTTTTCGGCGCCTTGCTCAGCGGTTCTCCAGCAGGTCAAACACCATCTGTGGCAGCTCCTGTGGGTTCGTGGCTGCAGGAAGGTCTCCGTGACCTCCGGGCCCTCCTGTCCAACCACTGACTCACGCTCTCAGTAACCGGCTGCTTGGCCCAGTTTCCTGGCATCGGACACGGCGCAGATGCAGCCGTCCTCCTTCTCCACGGCGTTCACCACATTGTAGAATCTTTTTGCGGTTTCGTGTTTGTGTCCGAGAGCTTCCAGAGCCTCGATGACATCCTGTGGAGGAGCAGAGAGGAGAGGGGGGGTCAGATGGGGCAAATATAACGTGTTGCTTTTGCAGATTTAAGTATTTAGTGCATCACCTTATCAAATTTAGGCTCAAATTTGACTGAATTTTGAGAGTCGACGTAAACAACGGGAGCAGCGATCGCCTCCTTCAGGTTCTTTCCAAACCAGAGGTGGTTCATCAGCGTCTGGAGGAGAGACAGACGAGGACATTTCAATCTGCCTGATGGGGAAGTGATGATTACTGAATGGATTATGGACACGTTGAAGACGCTCGTGGAGACGGTTCTTGCTATGACAACGGCGAGGGGCTTCAGTCTGCAGCAATCTGTCTTAATGGCACTTAGTGTGATTGCCCTGGATACGCACCGAGGCGATCCCCGTCGTGATCATGCCCCCGCCGGTCGCTCCAATCACCAGCGTCTTCGACTGAGACTTCAGCACAGCGGGGGCCATGGAGGAAGGGGGGCGCTCCCCTGCAACACAACAAAGGCTTTGACTGACAGGACAGACGACCGCGATTCAGACTCGTCAATGTGAGAAAAACGGGAGGAAATGTCTCGTAAATGCAGGTCTTTGAGTGATGTGAATCATCGTTTTACAGCCCTGACATGTGATTTTAGCTCCGCTCTGCTGCTGATGTCAGACAGCAGTGAACAGAGATGAAAATCATCTCCTCTCTTTGAATGTGGTTCATACACGTCATAAAATATGGAAAAAATAAAGTGCCACATTAACTGGGTGACTCAATCTTTGCTCTTTGGGGGTTTTTTCAAGCAGAAACTCTCATTCAGCTGTTAGCAAAAAGCGGTGATAAAGGTCACAGAGCTGATGTCCTTCCCTCAACCTTCAGGGAGTTACATGCAGCAGCATCAGTGTGCAGAAACCGACGTCACCTTACATGGAAAAATTATATTCTGGTGCTTTAACCACAGTTTATTATCCAGACTAGAATAACCGAGGAAAACTACAAGGAAGATACAGAATGAAATAAAAACTTTTTAAAAAAGACTCTTTTTTAAACAAAGGAGCCATTTTCCTTTTTTTTCTTTTTAAAAGTCAAAAAAGAGTCCATCATCCATTTTGGCACTTCAGTGCTTTGAGATCAATGCTAACGTCAGAATGCTAACAGGCTCACGAGGACAAATAATGCTGATGTTTAGCATGAGTACTGTTTGTCATTTTTTATCCCAGTTTAGCATGTTAGCATGCTAACAGGTGAGGCAGGTGAGAATGTATTTGGTTTTGCAGACGTGTGAACACACTCCCTGACCTGAAGATGGCGCTAAGTGACAAGATCACCAAAAGATTATCAAAGTTCTTACGGTTTATCTAGAGAGGAACATTATCGAAATAATAAACAAGTCCAACAGTTAAAGAAATATTTCAAAAGAAAACAACAAAACAAACAAAAACTGCATGAGGTAAAGTTACCAAAGTCATCACGATTCATCTTTTAAGTGTTTTGAACCTTTTTATTTCAAAGTGATCCATCAAATGAGAAAAAAAACCTTAAAAACCGTGTTTACAGTGATCAATACTAATGTGGATGAATATGAGCTGTTCTGCTTAAATGAGGACCAGACCTTCTTCTCTGGGTGTGTAAGAACACGTGTGTGTTACCTGGACTAGCGATGAAAGTGTGTGATCTGATCTGATTACCAGGATGGATTTTATCGACGACCCCACAGAAGTCGTACATCTCGTTGTTGAGGATGACGCCGGTGCGCGGGGAGAGGATCTTTGAGCCGAATCTGTGAGAGAAACACATCAGATACAAAGTGAAGAACTGAAACACGGAGAAAATTTAATATAAATGTTCTAAACACTTCACACTGAAGCTGCTGGTAGAAATAAGAAAGCTGTTGGACTTTGTTTACTGGGGTTTTTTCAAATTCCTCTCAGAAACTCTTGTTCCATAATCTCTTAAACTTCCTAATCCTTTCAGACCAACACTCGTGTCTGATGGTGGAAGTTTTTACTGCGACGCCGTCGGACACTGACATGTGGTTGATGGTGCTGGTGACGGACACGGCCAAGCCGTCCTCGTCCAGCACGGACACATGGGACGTGCCCATGCTCTCCACATGGGGGGTGATGTTGTAAAACTGGGGATCGTGGGTCTGACTGTCGCTTATCAAGCTCCGGATGTGGCCGGCAAAGCCGTCCTCCGTGAACTTCTTGGCCTTCTGTGAGGAACACAGAACATGAAAAACCACAGAGAGCAACATGAGAGCGAAGTTACAGATCAGAGAAGAAGAAACTGTGAGCACATAAATCAACGATTAAACACTGGAGAGTTCTTTATCAGCAATGATGGAGAGTAACTAAGTACATTTACTCAACTACATTCATATGACTTCAAAGTTACTATTACTATATTTTTGAGTTACATTACAGATAAAAATGTTTTATTACAGAACATGTGATCATGCATTTCTTATAGAATAAACCTCATGATATTTTATGAAGCAGTTTAAATCAGTTCACTTGTTGATATTCTGCAAAAACAAAAGGTACATTTCCTTTTGAGATGTTTTGTCCTTTCAGTCGATGATACTTTTGTACTTTTACTGGATCAAAACTTGTATGATTCCTGTGTAGTTCACCTTAACGGGTGAAATATCACTGGATCCACCTTAACTGACCTCCTCTGAGCTGAACTGCAGGTCACGGATGTGTTTCTTTATTCCATTGGCAAACTTAAAAGCTTCAATATAGTGATGGTAAGCCAGAGTCTTCTGTTCGCCGCTCAGAGACGCTGGACTCAAGTTATATCCTGCAAATAAAAACACATTTCATCAGTTTGTCCTCAGAGATGACGAAGAGAAGCTTCCTCACATGAAACTCATCATCACACCATCATTCAGTATAAAAACTCATATGCAGGAAATGCAAATATCCATTTTGCATGTTTCTGTTCATCACATGCAGCCAACAAGCTTTATTACGAGTGTGGAGGTGGAGTGTGTGTTCAGCAGGAACCTTTCAAGATGTTGAGGACGAGGCTGAGGACGATGCCTCCTGCAGGGGGAGGGGGGATGTACATCTGGTACTCTCCCAGGGGAACGGCCCACGCATCAGTCACCGTGGCTCTGTACGCTGCCAAGTCCTGCACCGTGAGCGTCCCTCCTGAGCAAAAACACGCCCAAACAAATGCTTCTGCTGAGCACGGCTGAACAAAACGCTTCTCGGCTCCACATAATCAAGACTTTCAATGGATCCGGCCGGCTCTCGCTGCAGCCTGAGCGATCACTGCAGGGATTTGCAGACCCGATTGATTTGTTCATTTGTAATTAGATCATTGTGCCGGGCAGAGACAGAAAGTGATGGAAAGGCATGATGAAGGCCGTCTGACAATACCTGCCTCCTGTATGTCAGCGATTAAGTCCTCTGCTATTCTTCCAGTGTAGAAAGCATCCGGCCCCTCGTTTGCAATCACCTCCAAAGTGTCGGCCAGTTTCTCGAACTTCACGATGTCTCCGGTCTTCAGCAGGTTCCCGTCTTTGTCTGAATAAAACTTCCTGCAGGACACATGAAAAGACAGAACATATCACTGGAACGTGGGGGGGGCGACATGCTGCTGATCAGGGCTTTGACTCGTTCTGTACCGCAGCGCCGCCGTCTCATTTGAATCGGTGTAGGGGATGTATCGGCCTTGGATTGGAGGGATGGGAAACCCTTCTCTGGCCAGTCGGATGGTCGGCTGGAAGAGGTCGGCCCACGGCAGCTTCCCATAGAGCCTGTGCACCTGCTCATAACCCCGGATCTCACCTGGGACCCCGATCCACTGCGTACCTGGATGGATGTGAAGGCAGGAAGGCGGGTATGAACATTTCCTCGAATACTGTATTATGAAATACTTAATGAAATGGGTGTGTGCGGGTGGAGGTCAGAGGAAGATGATAAACGTCTTTTGAAAAAATCTGTTTCAACAACTGCACTGTTTTTTTTTTTTAAATTTCCTCTCATTTATTTATTTTCCACTAAACAAAGGTCCTTCCTGTCTAATGAAGTTCTCGTTAGGTCACTTACACATCGACTATCCTGTTTACTTAAATAAGCTTACAAGTGCATGTCAGCACAAGATTAATGACTGTGTGTGTGTGTGTGGTCCTGGCCCAGAGCTCAGCTCCGGTGTCGGGACCGTCGGGCCCCCGGTGTGTATACACTCATGACACAGCAGAAAGAAGTCTGCATGTCTCAGAAGGACTGATGACATCATCAGAGCCTGACCCTCCCATAAATCTGTCGACTCCGTGCCCTTATGTGGGAGATTCCTCCACATGTCAACTCCCTGAATTCCTCAATAATGAGTCTGATGGAAAGAGCAACACATTCAGTTGGTGACAGTGGGGCTCGGTAACCTGGAGCCTGGTTACCTAACACAGCAGACCAACGAGAAAAACAGGAAAAGCTCCTCACTGAACAACCAGGTAAAGAAAACAGGAGCAGATCTGAGGAGATACGCGGAGCAGCACCTGACATCATCTGGAAGGTCTTTGGACAGGACTCCAGCAGGTCAGCCTTGAAGACCTGCGGCGCCGTTTCTCTGGAGTTGATGATCTTCACTTTACCTTCGAGGAGGAGAAGTTTCATCACTCAGCTTTGTTTCTACAGCAGGAAACTCGTCAGTGCTGCTGAGCGTGTGTGTGTGTGTGTGTGTGTGTTACCAGAGCTGTCCATCACCGTGAACATGGCCCCCCCTCCCAGGCCCATGCTCTGCGGGTTCATCACGGAGGTGCACAGCAGCGCAGCAATGGCGCCATCTACCGCCGAGCCCCCGCTCTGCAGGATGTCCCTGAAACAGTTTACATTCATCACAACAAACCACATCAAACTTTACGTCGCACATGACCGACAGAGACGGAACGGGCGTGTGTGTGTGTGTGTGTGTGTGTGTGTGTGTGTGTGTGTGTGTGTGCGTTCCGCGCAGCAGTTTCCTTGTTTTTCAGAAGTTTCTTAGAAGTGAATCTGCCTCAGTGAGACTTTTCTGTTTGGACTGAACTCGTCACCTTGTGGCTGATGTCTTCAGTCCTGTGAGTCTGAAAGTGTGACTGCAACCCAGAAGTTCAGCTGAACGCATCTCAGACGGTTTAAGCAGCTTTAAAGTTTAAAAATGTGTGTTTAATGTGGAATGCGCTCCTCACAAACATCTCAGTGACCAGGGCGAGCTGGCAGTCTGGTCTCACACAAAGTGTAAAGAGCGACTCACCGTCCGATATCCGAGCACGTCCCGGAGTCTGCGGCCACCGCAGCGTGAGAGAAGGTGTCATCCGGACACTTGCGCCTCACAAGCACAACAACGCACACAATTACAGCCACGACGCAGAGCAGCATCAGTGCGCAGCAGGCGTACACGCGCGCCTTTGACCTCGCCATGGCTGATACCCGATATTATCCCTCATTAAAGATCCCTCTGACCTTTGCAGGTGATCCCCTGTGAAATAACTCAACTTCACTGACTGACTTGATGACTGGGAGCCTGGTTCACCCATCGGAGGGGGCGTGTCCCGCACAGCATGGCCCCGCCCCCCCCCCCCGTCTGCAGTGCAAGAGGTGAGGGAGTGGAGTCATATCTGAGGGGATTTCATCAGAAAACACACTGCAAACCTGTTTCTGTGGCGCTCACACACACACGGAGCTGACAGCAGGCAGTGTGTGTGCACACACTCCACTCATTCACTTCCAGAGCTCAGAGATCCAAACACAAACTGTCAGTGTTGAGAACCGGTGTGACTATGAATGAAATGCTTTGAGATGCAAAAAGAACACATTTGGTCATAAATGTTTCACTGATGTGAAACAAAGATGTGCTGAAGAACAGCTGTTCTTTTACATTATTTATGTTCCAGGTGTGTTTCAGATCAGTGAAGTCACAGGAATGCCAAACCCAGCCAGAGGAGCTCGAGGAGGAGTCGCTACCTGTTGTTGAAATGATCAGAAAAACTCGTTTCTTATTTCACCTGATGTCTTAATGTTCCTGAGTCACGCAGCAGGACGGAAGAGTTCAGATTGTGTCAGTTTTCATGTGAACAAACTGCGGAGGAAGTTTACTGCTGTTTAAATAAAGAACAGACACCTTCAAGGATTGGCCAACTGATCGTTTGCATGAAACCACAACACGCTGCTGATCTCATTATGTGAGAATTTATGCTTCAGGTCAAACCGGAAGAGTTTATTTGCACAGTTTCACGTGTTGGATCTCAGGTGAGGTGCCCGCGTGGAGCGCCGGGTTTCAGGTGTGCAGCTGGAGCCTTGAAGAAAAAGTTGTCCGTCATTAACTATTAACACCCAACTGCTGCTCTCTGACTGCTGAGAGCGCAGTGCATCTTGGGAAATGCTGTCTGCAAGTCTATCAAACAGTAGGCTAGTCGATGGGCGAGCCATGAGACACACGGAAGAAGGAGACAGCTGAGTCAAGTCAGCCAGAGATCAGCAGAGCAATACCGGATGTAGAGCTACGTACCTTCAGAGTAAAAGGAATAATTGCTGCAATTAAAAATGATTTTTCTTGTCAATATCAATCAATCGGCAACTTGTTTTCTCAACAAAACGTCTCTAACTTGTCTACATTGATTTAAAAAAAGCCAAGAGCTCAGTCTGATGTATTGAATTAACTTATTCTATCTCACTAACATTTCAAATGAGGTAAACAACATTCAGTTTAATATCTTAGATCATAAAGAAAAGGAAGCAAAACTTTGATGGTGAAATTCTCTCCTGCAATATTATTATTTTATAAAAAGTTTCCCTCTGACGCCAGAAGCTTATTTATCTGACATTATTAACGGAGAGCTCACTCCACATAAATAGAGAAGGTTTTGGATGATTCCTTTTAGAGTAAATCACCTTTGAAACTTACACTGTTAAAATAAATTTATTCTCAGTTAGAAGTTTTTGTGATTTTTGCTGACAGATCATTCCAACGCGCTCTTCGCTGACGCCTTTATTTTGAAAGGTCAGACCGGAAGTCTCGTTGCGTGTTCCTGTGGGTGCTTGACGTTGGGTGGCTCTTCTGGTTGGAGCTTCAGTATTTACAACAATATTATCAGGAGCGTATCCGCCGCTGCCGCGCGGACCGACAGACAGACAGGCAGACAGGGAGTGAGACCGTCGCTCGGACGGCTGTCTCACGGTTTCTTCCGGTGACTGATGGCTGTCGCTTCCAGTTAGGACTTCTCTGAACATTCTGGAGATATTTCCTATAATGTTGGCGAGTGATACCCGTCTGCCTTGTGCACTGCAGTGGTGCGCAGCTTCGCCTGGAGAAACACCTGTGCGCCTCTCCTCTCCGCTGCCCGCAGGCACGAATGTTGAGTAGGTATGGAAACAAACCTGTGCGCGAGCCAGCGCTTCAAACGTCCACGTAGCTCGAGACGAGAGGCACGAGCTTGGTCAGTGCGATCTGCTTTGTTTATCGAGGTTTGTTGAACGTTAGAGCGCATCAATCAGTGTGTGAGGCAGCTTGGCCCTGCTGGAGGCAGGAATGCATGCACACAGAGGAGTGTTTGAGGCAAAAGGCAGGGTGTGTGTGTGTGTTTTGGTTGGCTTCATGGTTGGGTTTGGTGGTCAGTCCGTCCTGAAAGCAGCGGGAGTGTGGGTGTGTGGCAGGGGGTTCTTTGGGGGGGGGGGGGCTGTGGGGGCGTCTTGATGCTGTCAGACAGGATGTAGGGGAGGATCTGCTGGAGCAGGATTACCCGACCATGTTTGGTGAGGCAGCATCGCGGACTTCTGATCACAGTTGACGCATTGCACTGCTCGCGTTTTGGCTGCCGGTCCATTATCATTATATAATCACACTCATGTAATCCAGGCTCCTTTTCTCCTGAAGCGGCGTTACACGGAGCCCAGCTCGCCCCCTCCCTCCCCCCGAGGATCCGTTTATGCAGCTCCTGCTGAGCCACCTATGAATGCCAATTATAAATGTGGGTGGGCATCAACACTGTCGAAGTTTACATAATTCACTGTGTGGTGCGCGCGCGTGCGTGCGTAAGTGCGTGCGTTCATGGTGCGCAAAAAAATATAAAAGGGAGACATTTGTGTTAAATGCAGCAATGTGCCCATGACTCATGGTTTTATACAGTGCAGCACAGGGTGTGTGTGTGTGTGTGTGTGGAGAGCTCAATTCCAAATTATGTTCAAAGTGTGTGTGTGTGTGTGTGTGTGTGTACATGGGGTGCAGTCATTTTGAAGTCCACAGTGTGTGGGTGAGTTTCAGCAGGTGTGTTGTACTCGAGGTGCATGCAGGATGGAATCGGCTGTCAAACTCTGAGCAGGAAGACGCGTTTTCACAGACACAAAGCGAAGTGCAACGCTGGCTGCTTCGGCTGAACTCACTCTGCATGCCAACGCGTAAACGACAAACAGTTTGGAGCATTAACGTCCCCATGATGCCAGTTTCAGTGCCCTCCTCCATCCTCACCCCTCTTTCTCTCCCTCTGTCTTTGTTTTTCAGAGAACAGATTACCCCAAGGCGCGGCGTCTGTCTGCATTCGTCTGAAAGAACGAGAGAGGGAGCAGCACAAATACCGCACAGCCAGACATCATGCAAGGAGAAACCTTCCCTCGCTGCATCGTGCTGAAATGTCAGGACTGAAGAGCAAGTGTGTCAGATCGAATCAGCAGACTGTTTACTGTAGGGGGGGCGATAAGAGCTGCTTGACACCAGACTCGCCAAGGCCTCGTGTGCGCTTTGCAGCCCCTTTTAATAACGAGCAAGAAAAGACGTGTTAACTGATCTTTCCTCAGCACTTTTTGTTCCGTCAGATTCAGCAGTCCAGACTCGAGCTGAGATGGAGTGGTCGCTGGAGAGTGTGAGGGAGATGTTGGCCGGAGGGATGCAGTCTATACGGGAGTGTGAGGTCTGTGCGTTCGCCACCGCCATGTGTGTGCTGCTGCTCTTCATGTGGTATTGTTACCGGGTTGGCCGGGAGCACGGCTCCAGCCCTCTGCGGGGGAGGTATCTGGCTGGGCCCGGCCGGATCGGAGGGGTGGTGGGGGGCTTCATGAGTTCAGACTGCCGTGGCAGGGGGAAGGGGAAGCACGGATCACTGCTGGAGGAGCAGAACGGCTTCGCCTTCTGCCAGTCGTCAGAGTGCTTCCGTTGCACCAGCGCCGGAGAGAGTCTGAACCAGAGGCTCTACCACAGTCTGCAGGATTACGCCAAGCGCTACACCTGGTCAGGTATGGGCAGGGTGCATAAAGGAGTCCGCGATCAGGGCCGATACCTCAACAGCCGACCAACCATCCAGCGGCCAGAGGTCTTCTTCCTCCCTGACCTACCGTCAGCCCCTTTCTTCTCCAGAGAAGTTCAGAGACACGACGTGGAGCTGCTGGAGCAGAGCTTCCCCGCCCTCCTGGCCGAGTTTGAGAGCATCTACCACCAGCCTCCGGCCCGCAGCGGCTCCTCCCTCCCACCGGGGTGGAAAGCCAACAGCACCCCTCGTGGGCAGTGGTGGACCTACTACCTGGTCAACCAAGGCACCCCGCTGGTTCTTAACGTCAGGAGGTGTCCTCGTGCCTGGAGGGTGCTGGGCCAGCTGCGCACCTTCATCGCCAACAACGTGTTCGGAAACGCCTGCTTCTCCGTGTTGACGCCTGGAGCCCTGATCACTGAGCATTACGGTCCGACCAACGTCAGGCTGCGCTGCCACCTGGGTAAGAGTCGAGTGAGGTGAAAGTGATGGAAGCGTGTGATGTCAGAGACTCAGTGTGTGTTCAGCCTCTCACGGCAGCAGATGATTGCAGTAATAAAAGCCTGTTTAACCTGGGAATCAGCTGCTGTGGTGTTTGGGCTGAAAGTCTGCATCCTCCTGGGTCTTCACGCCAAATGGCTGACAATTAGAGGCTTCTGCTTTCATATTTATTATTTTCACTGCACCTGAGCTTGACTGTATTCCCACGTGGACCCTGTGAGATGGTTATAAATAGCCATGTGTGTTTAGAGGCAGGATCTTTTGTAATATGCTTTAAAGGTTCAGTGTGTTGGATTTAGGAAAAATATTGGCAGAAATGAAACATAAGTCTGCCATGTTTCCACAGAGGCCCAGAACAGACAAACCAAACACATTTCTAAGAGCCATCGAGGCTCTCCAACATGCTTGGAAAGGAAGAGATTTGGACAAGGGGTGTTTGGTTGGTTGCAGTCTGCAACCTCACCAGCAGATGCCACTAAATCCTACACACTGGACCTTAAACATAACGTTGTGTTACAACACAGGACAGTCTAAAAACAGGGCATTTTGTCTGAGAAGGTGCTTGAAAATACATAATGCTTTTAAGTGCACTGGTTTTGTCAGTCTCCTAATGATGCATGTAAGAAGGTGATATTTTTCCTCGGCAGGTCTCAGAGTGCCCCCGTCCTGTGAGCTGGTGGTAGGTGGAGAGCCACAGTGCTGGTCTGAGGGCAGCTGTCTGCTTTTTGATGACTCCTTCCTCCACAGGGCCTTTCACGAGGGTAAGAAGGGATTAAAATTTAATCTGCCATTGCACTGTGTGCCCTGTATTTATCCTTCAAGGAGGAATGACCTAAAGATGGTATAATCCAACACTGCTAAAGAAAATACAGGTGTATGAGGGGCTTCAGGGTGAGATCATGACTTTGTATGTGTGTATGTGTGTGTTTGCAGGCGAGGCAGAGGACGGCCCCAGGGTGGTCTTCATGGTGGACCTCTGGCATCCCAACGTGGCCGCCGCTGAGAGACAAGCCTTGGACTACATTTTCACTCCAGGCCGCTTAGACGACAAGGAAGGGAAATAGGTGTGAGTGAGAAACCATGTCCGACCACGAGCCAGGCGGCGTTTAGGGAAGCGTCTGAAGGATCGGGGGAGCAACAGGTTTTCTGCCTCCAGACCAGCTCTCACACTCACTGTGTACATATTCTCCGTCTCTTACAGTATCTCTCATAACTCTTCTTAGCAGATGACCGAACATTGGGCCTCTTTTATCAGTCGGGTGCATGTGTTGCCATTCGGTGAATTTACATACATTCAAATCATGTGATGTAAGAGTGACAGAGAAAAATCTGTTTCATCAAATTTATTTGTCCTTATTGCGATTGAAAATCCGGTCTGAGATGAGCTGGAGGAATGAGGAGGTCAGCAGACGACAGGTGTCTTACGGAGAGGCATTTATTATAGAACTTAAAGGCAGAATGAGCAGCATTTTCCTGTCCAAGTTCGTAAAATCGGCCCCTGCTCCCACCCCCAACGGCAGCAGAACCACACACCTCCTGCCCGACACACACACACACCTGCAGCATCCTACGGAACCTACGGAGGGACTACGACAGAGTGTAAATTTAGTCTCAGACAATCAACTTTCAGCCCCGGATGTGGTAGCTTGTGTTAGTGGCTCGTGTGTTAGACAGTAAATGATTGAAAAGCTAGTCAGCACTGCAGATCTCCAGGGTTATTAAACATAAAATTATTAGCATCGCTTGAAAGTAGAACTTGGTGTGTGCATTCCGTATTCTGCATAGTGCTCTACGTAAGCTACGTAGGAACATTCCATTTGTTGCAATAGAAAAGCTGATGCGTTAGCAACAGAAAACTGGCCAACTCCAGGTTAAGAAAGATTAGCCAGATTAAGAAAATCCTGTATATTTACCTTAAGCGTCAAGAATTCGTCCTAAACAACATGTCAGAATGAGGTAAAGCTCTACACCTTCAGGAACTTACACCTAACTCACGTTGAGCTCTTTTCTCTTGGAGGTGACGGTATCTTGTACCAAAGTTCAGTGTGGCGTCATGAGCTGTCCGACTGACCCCCCAGCGTTGGTTTCTTTGGGGAGGGTGGATGGGAAGATTCTGCAAAAATGACTCTAAGACAAAAAAACACTTATTATAACAAAGGAACTGTGTGACCTCGGCATTGACTTTGCATGACTGAAGAGTGAGGAAACGTAGTGGCAGACGGAGGAGTGTGGAGGGGTTACACCCTGTGAGGGAGGAGAAATTCCTTCACACTCGTTTCTGTTTCCCTCTAACTTTGATTCTCATATCAGCTTTATTTAAATGTTGCTTGAAAGGAATCTACGGTTTGCTGATGGAGAACAAAGTAAATGACAGATAGAAGTGATTCAAACAATAATGTGTCACTCTCTTGCCGTCCTGTTTCTCTGCAGACAGTCGGGGAGTGAAGCCTCTCCGGGCCTCGCACTCCTCCCAGGCTTTAGGCACAACATAACAAGTGTTGGTGGTTTTAATTTACACTTATCTCTAATTTTTTGACACTTTCTCTAACACCTACATTTCCACAAGGGCTAAGAGATTTGATCATTCAACTTTTTATATGACTCAGCAAAACCAGTCAGACTTTGGTCAAGATTTGACACAATTTGTTGGTTTGTTTGCACATTTTCCATCTCAAAAACACCCACTGTTCAGATTCTTATGAACGAGAGGAAAGATGAAGCACAGTCGTATCAGAACAACTTGTAAAATAGTCACCAAATTTCATCTTCAGGATTTGTGCAGACACTTTTTTCCAACAGTATTATTTAACCAGTATCCTGTTTTCTTTGAGGGACTGAATCATATTGTTTAGGAGGAGGTTTGGGTTGGATGATGGGTGTAGAAGATGCAGGACTCTGACATCAGAATCCGGGGTTTGATTCTGTGGTTGAGATTAAGCAACAAAGCAATTCTTTTCTCTTTGGATATGGTTAGGAAACCCCCTTCAGTTGTTTTTATTTACATAATCTTCTTCTCACATTCAGCAGCTTGGTCAGCTTGGCGTCACTTTTTCCATCCGCAGCAATATTCAACGACTCCACCCGATGAAAAACAAAGAGCAAAAACATGTCAAACAGGGTGGAGGTCGGGGAAACTACGTTTCATAAAGCCTTATTGGCTCGATGGCAGGAAGGTTTTAAAGTGCTTTAAAGTGACACCAAGCAGGTTGTGACCAACCAAAGCACAGAGGAAAAAGTTTCACTCTGGAACTTTACAAGATGCACAATTAAGGCTTTCAGATGAATCTGATAAGTGTTTACAGATGTCTAAATGAAATGCACTGCAGAGAACCTGGACCCTTTTTTCCCTCATGTTTTATGTCTGAGAGACTTATGGAGACGTCAGTGTTTGAAACTGAGGGAGAAGCTTCAGACTGCAGCCGAGAAACTGAGCTGAAACCTATTGGTCAGGATGATAAAACCTCATCAGACTCCACTGAAAGTGTTTGTTTTTGCTTCTAAAAGACTAAAATTTTTATTCTAAGCATCTGAACACATTATGGAAAGGATCCATACAGAGATGAATCTGTTTGTCAGAGAACATGATCATTTTTGTTGAACTGTAGACGGCTGCCGGATCTGTTCAAAACTACCAGACTCCATTTAAAGAAAGAAAGAAGCAGCTATTTTAATCTTCTGAAAGTCAGTGAAACTCAAAAGAAACAAAACAAAACTCAGAGGAGTGAGAGGCTTGAAAACAGAGCCGGAATATTTTCCCATTCTCCTCAGTTCATTACGAGTTAACTGATCCTGTCAGGGCCAAAACAAGAGCTTTAGTGACGGTGTGCAATCACCCAGAATGATTGCACTGCAGCACAACTTATCGTCTCCATTAGTCACTTAGACATGAAACATGTGGTCCAGAATGATAAAAACTGAAGTTCCCTTTTAACTAAAGCAGGGTCTCATGTTGTTGGCCATCATACAGGAACCAGCGAGCAGATGGTTCCACGTGTCTCCTGATAACTGAGGTCCAATGTTGATCATGACATGAATGTTTACAGACACAGCTAATGTCATGACTCCCGCCGGTGTGGTAGTTTATTGTGCTCCCGTCTGAAAAATCTGTCCTGCTTTCACGAGACATGGTTAGATAAGCACATTTCTAGGTCAAATGGTGTGAGTCGGCCCGTGCTGTGACACCGGAGAGGAAGCGCTTTTGGTAAATTTACTAAACTCTTGTAATTTGGTTGTATTTGATATCAGGTTTGTATTTCTGTAAATAGAGTTGAGGTTAAAAAAAAAACTGAACGGTCTGAGATGTTTTGGATGATTGTCTTCGATGCTATAACTATTGTGTTGTCTTGATTTCCAGCTGAAGCGACAGCGTTTCCTTCTCCGTTCTCGAAGAGCCGACCATGAGATCATTTTGATAGATGACATTTGTAGATTCTGTAAACTGTTTATGAAGTACTCTCTCTGTTGTTCTGTGATGTGTTTCTTTTGAATCACTCTGTACTTTTGCAGCTCTACAAAGAATCCATTATTAAAGCCACAACCCTTAAATCCTTCACATGGATGTACTTGCGTGCACAGTCTAAAAGGTAGTGAAAATTAATCTTCAGCAGCTTCACAGATCACGATCAAGGAACCCGTGTTGAACTCTGATGTTTACAAAAGTCTGATTATTTCCGAGCTGTTTCTGACGAAGGACGACCCGACACTGACACCCAGCTGTCCACAGTTAGGTTTAAAGTTGAGTGCTGTGAATCCACCGAAGAGTACGAACACTGTCATTCCCACAGCGTTTGCTTCACACACACGGCGTCCGGTGGAGGAGCAGCCATTTTGTTTACATTTAATGAAGGAGTTGTCCTTTAACACGTTCTTTGTGTGGATTTTCAACAGTATTTCTGTACATTTAATAAATGGTAGAGTGTCTTATTTAACCGGCTGTTGTCAGAAGTGTCACTTTCACACAGAAACCACAGAAATCCGACATGTTCAGTCTCAAATACTGATGGAGACTCTGTGCAGGAGCTGAGACGAGCGGTGGTAAAAAACAATAAAGTCCTCTGCAGAAATGCCACACGGGTATTGATGACACACTCCACAGTCTGAAGCAGATGAGATAAATCGCTTCGTCGCCTCCTTTCAGCAGGTGCAGTTTTACAGTGGCGGCACAGGGAGGCGTCGGCATGCACTCATATATTTCCTCAGCAGTTATTTCTTGTCAAACGAGCCTCAGATCCTCCAGAGGCCCTCGAATGCTGAATAATTACATGTAAAATAGGAACAGAAGAGTCCTCATTACTCAGTGTTCGGTTCATGGGTTCATACAGAGGAGTTTTTTCTGTTTTCACAGTCGAGGAAACAGATTTTAAACACAAACCAACATCCTTAACTGAACAGATCTTTCATTTAAGTTCAGGTGTTTCTTCATCTGCAGGCTGTTCATCACCTTTAATCACGCTGGATTCATTCAGAAAGATTAGTGCTTTTATTCCTGAGCTGCATGTTTTAAGGCCACAGACGTGTTTGGTTTCAATGTGGCGGCTCTTGAATTGTCACAGTGGACTAAAGTCGCTGTTTAAATACTGTTTAGTGTAATAATAACAGAGAAGTGAGAGAAGCTCAGAGTGTTTGAGGGAGAGAAGATTACAGCAGCATGATGGGAGGGAAGAACAACGTAAAACTCATGCAGACAAACTTGTATACATGTGGATTATCTCCCACATGCAAAATTCACCGACATCAACAGCTTCAGACTCTTAAATCAGACGGCCACATTGTGTGTAAACACAATACAGTGTGTCTCTCATATCAGCCTGTTGGATGATGAGCTGTAGTGTATGTTATTGACCTCTAGGTGTAGCTGATGAGCTCCTAAATGCACCTGAAGAATAACTTGATTTCACTTTAACTTCATTAAAATGCAAACAAACAGTACAACAAGAGATCATACAATCAAACAACAGCATCATGAGAAACATCAGACTAACAACAAATGATGAAGCTTTATTAACTTAATGGCAGTTTGTTTATTGCCAGACGGAGGTTTGGTTGCTTGTGTTGTTGTCGTTGTGATAATTTGATTAGATTTGATTGTAATAACAGAGTTGTGTGCTAATGTGCACCACTCGAAATTAAAAACTGAGATGGAAAGTGCTCCTACATCTTTAATCGGCCTAGAGGCTTCGTGTTAAAGCTCTAATCAACGACATTATTAAAACTTCTGATATCATATCTGCACGCTTCATGTCCTGAAACAAACAAATACTTTAATCATCACATCCAGCAAACCTGCTGCAGCACCTCAGCAGTTAGTTTTCAGTGACTGGAGACAAACAGACTGAGGGATCATGGGACCTCAGACAGTTCAGTGAGCAGTAACCAGAGCCAACGTGTGCCGTTTTGCATCCTTGAGTTTGGCATCATGGTCATCACCATGTTGGTTTTGTGGAGGTGAAAAAACTCTGAAAGGAGGGTGAGGCTGAAAAGGATGCTCACTGTCCTTCAATGTGGCGATACCTTTAATTACGCATATTTTTTTGCCTTAACATAATATAAACTGTGAATTATATAAACAACTCACCTTATACAGTGTCGTGAACAGATAATATAGAAATTAAATGGATTTGTTTGGCTGTAAACACCTTTATTATTCAGCTGTTCAGTTGGACTTTTTGTTTTGAGGGCTGATTCACTTTTGGAAGCGGCCTCAAGTGGCCGTTAGAGGAACTGCAGTTTATGTCACATTGTTATTTCATCTCTCAGCCCCACATGTTGACTCTTTGTGGGCCCTTGTGGCTCATTTTGGCCCCGAGGACTCATCACAGCTTCATCAGGCCCTGAGAGAAGACAGGTGGTGTATCTGACACATGTAAGGGACAGAAACACTGTTAAAATCTCACACAACACAACACAACACAACACAACACAACGGCACGACACGACACGACACGGCACGGCACGACGCGACACGACACGGCACGACACAACACTACAAAACACTACACAGCACAGCACAACCCAACACAACACAACCCAACATAACACAACACAACACAACACAACACAACAAAGCACAACACAACACAATATTACACAGCACAACCCAACACAACACAACCCAACACAACACAACACAACACTACACAACCCAACACAACACAACACAACACAACCCAACACAACACAACACAACACAACCCAACACAACACAACACTACACTACACAACACAACACAACACAACACAACACTACACTACACAACACAACACAACACTACACAACACTACACAACACAACACAGAACAACACAACACAACACAACACTACACAACACAACACTACACAACACAACA
>JAPZDY010000022.1:24798558-24810720 GCA_029783645.1 Ctenochaetus hawaiiensis | reverse complement strand
CAACACAACACAACACAACACAACACAACACAACACAACACAACACAACACAACACATAACAACACATCACATCACAACACTACACAACACAACACAACACAACACAGAACAACACAACACTACACAACACAACACAACACAACACTACACAACACTACACAACACAACACAACACAACACAACACACTGCACTCCATCACAACAAACCAAAGCTGAATTCACACTCTGCAGCAGCTGTCCTCACGTGAAACCAGTGTTTATGGGAGGTGTAGTTTTTATTGCTCTCATGGATTCTGTTTCTGCACCCAAATTAATTTAGTTTCGTGTTGGTTTCATTTTGCATTTATCGAATGAATTGATGAATTGATAATGAGGCAGATTTCCTCTCCTCTCCGTCTCAAGTCTGATGTTTTACTACCGTCCACACCCACGTCAGCGCCACGATGCCAGAGAGCAGCATCCACATCAATGGAAAGGTGACGCGCTCCGCAGCGACGTGAGTGCCCCGCTGTCTGCGCGCGCTCCGGCCGCGCCGCGCCGCGCCGCCGCACAGCAAGCAGGCGGTGAAATGTAGCCGAACTTAACGCGGGCAGCCTGTGCGACGCTAAAATGGGTCCACAATGGAGAGAAAACGGTGTATGATGTCGATGATCAGCCCACCGAGACAGACTAGACCCGATCCGCAGCGATGAGCTCCTCCTTTCCAAAATCGGAATCCACGACCTCCTTACTGAAATCATCCTCTGCGGCGAAGAGAGCAACACACCTCCCTGAACGCACCGCGGAGAGCCGGAGAAGTCAGCATCAGCATCAGCATCAGCATCAGCACCAGCACCAGCACCAGCATCACCACCGTCCCGCCGCACTCCAGGGCAGCAGCAGCAAAGCCGAGGAGTCCTTCTGGTCGGCCGAGTGCGACATCAGCGCCCGGAGACCCCTGTGCCACCCGTCGCTCCTGGGCAGCCAGGACAGCAGTAACAATGCAGCCACTCGGGGCAAGTGTAAGTCACATGCCCCCCACAGCCAAGTTCCCGACCCCCCGGAGCCGAACGGCGAGGCGGGCAGAGGTGTGAGGGAGCGCTGCAGGTCGTCCAAGCCCACACACCGGCACCACCGCAGGAAGCACAACCGGGACGACCGTCCACCGGCAGCGGGACCGCCTGAACATGAGCACCCGCGTCGCTGTCACACGCACTCCCGCCCGGTCCCCAGGGTGCCCTCCATGTCGGACAGCAACGACGACAGGGCTCCTCTGTGCGAGCCGAGGGGCCACAAAGGAGCCGGCGTGGCTAGTAACGGCGGTCCGGTCAGCAGTCCGTCCCCGTCCTCCTGCTCCCTGGTGCCGCTGTCCAGCAGGTCCTCCCGCCGCTCGCGGAGGTCCAGCGCCGCTTCTTCAGTATCCGACATCAATTTACGCACCATCCTCAACTCGCTGTTCGGGCAGGTAAGTTAACACCTTCACATGTTTGAGTCTCTACATTTCAGCACCTGGATACATGTATGAGAGGAGTTTGGTGCTGTGAAGAGCTCCTGGCCCCTGAGGCCCCCTGAGGCCCCCTGTGGCCCCTGTGGCCCCTGACAAGCTGTGACTGTGACGCCCAAACCCAAATCACATTTGAAACTTTACTGGTAGAGCTTCAAATAAAGGATAATGTGTTTTAACCACAGTAAAGAGTCTCCGGCGTGGTTTCAAACAGGCTGTGTGGATCCGCTCAGGCCTGCAGACAAAACTGCTTTATTATCAATATTTCTACAAAGTCTCACACAGATATGAAGCAGTTAACTGTGGCTTCTGGCTCCGCTGACGTCCTGTTTACAATCGATATACGCTAATGTGCTCTGTGATGCAGTCTGTAAAAACGCTGTCGTTCCTGGGGGGGGGGCCGGAGGGAAACGCTTCCTCTACACATTCATTTCTTATGTAAGTTGTGAAAACAGCGCTGCCTCCTACAGACCTCCTCGATCGGGCGCTCCTCTCCTGCTCGAGTGGATGTGCCAGGGCAGATGAACAGAGAGGTGGAAGTCTCTGATGTGCTAATGTGTATGTGGTCAAAGACACACACACACATATATCCATGTTCCTGCATTATTTAATGCCTCACGGTGCAGTGATTGTTGTGTTGTGTTTGATGCTCCTGCTGTGATGGAGGCTCTATTTTCAGCCTTCAGCCCATTTACATAAACGGAAAAAAAGAGCTGGATTCTTATCAGCGATGTGATTGAGCAAGTTTTTCCTCGCTGAGCTCCATGTTGCTGTGTAAACTCCTGACATCTCTCCGTGCAGACTGTTTGCATTTGAATCCCATCATGAATCAGAAGGTGATTTACGTAAGTTGCTGAGTTTGGAAGCTGCCGGTGGTTTTAAAAAGGCTCCGGATGAGAACGCAGAGATCATCTATTGTGGCTTCAAGAGAAAAATCTTGTGCTTATAGTATAAAAGCCTGTTCCACAAATAACCCGTGAGTCAGTGCGCGAGCAGCTCTGTGAAAACATTAGCGTGACCTGAAAAAGGTCTTTGATGAGACAGCTATTCAATGACAGGCAGAAATGTAACAAATGGGTTGAGAAACACAGACGCTGCCTTTGGCTTTGTGTCTGAACAATGCTGTCAGAGTGAACTGCGTTTTCAGGAGGCGACACATGTGAACAGATGGTGATCAGGTACCTGAGCATGAGGACTGTTTGAGACAGAGAAGATTGCCTGACTCGCTGTCTGTATTCTCATTTTAATGGTCCGTCCTTCTGCAGATACCAACGTCCCTGGAACAGATGCATCGCAGTGACTGTAATCTTTGCACAGCACGCATGTTTCCCTGCGATGCCATGAGGCTGCTGGAGGTCAGAGTGACCTTGTGTTCGCCTGCAGAGGGCAGAGGATGGTGTGTGAGGACGGTGTGTGAGGACGGTGTGTGAGGACGGTGTGTGAGGACGGTGTGTGTGGATGGTGTGTGTGGATGGTGTGTGTGGACGGTGTGTGAGGACGGTGTGTGTGGATGGTGTGTGAGGACGGTGTGTGAGGACGGTGTGTGGGGGTGTAGAGCCAGAAAACAAAGGGCCGTGCAGAAACACAAGGTGCAGAATTCAAATGCAATCTCAAGGCTGCAAATTGATAAATAAGTCCTGAGTGTGTGTGAGTGAGTGTGTGTGAGAAATAGGTCATTACAGCTTGTTCTTGTAAACTTGCCTGGTACGGATTTTCACAGCTTAAAAAGAGCAAACACCTCAGAACATGAGCGCGACCTCAGAGCGGAGGTCACTCGCCAGGTGCACATTTGTTAAAAGGAAAACTCACTCTCGGTTCTCCTGTCAGGGCCACGGTGCCAGCCGGTGTGAGGACCAAGGAGGAGTTTTAGGGATTATAATTATTCAGACTGATAATCTGGATGTTTGAGGGGTCGAAGGTGCTGAAAAACTCGTTAAAATCCAGCACACTTGAACAAATCTCTCGGAGACATTTAACCTGTTTAACTCTTAATAAAGTCAGTGAAACCTGAAGAGTTTGTCATAAAAATTTGTTTAAATTTGAAGTTTTGTGTCAAACAGATGATGAGTTTCATTGCATTGCCACGAAACAGGAAGTGGTTGTAAACTGAGTGTTTATTGTTTCAAATCTGCCTCGAACTTCACCTGTTTGTTGCACCACCTACTGGCAACAGGAAGTAATAATTATTTGATTTACATGAAATTTGAATGCTGTGATCTACACTTGAATTACTGGAACACAATGTCTGATAAGAGCGCCACCTAGTGGACACCAGGAATGACATCAGTCTCCTGGTGTGGCAGAACACATTAAACTCAGAGCCGTATCGACCAATCAGAGGTCAGTAACGACGTCGCGAACGCTGCTTTCAGCTTGAATTTATTCTGGTGTTTAATGGCCGAATGTCTGCGCTGAATGTTTATGTTGTTTACAGAACGAATCTAACAGTTTTTACAGTTTGACAGTCGGGTGAAATAGACCACAGACGGCGGTTCACCCCTCATTTCCTTTAATAGGCATAATTCTGTTTCCCTGCTTGGCCCACTTCCTTCTCTCATTTAGTTTCTCACCCTCACTCATTTCTTCTCTCTCTCTCTCTCTCTCTCTCTCTCTCTCTCTCTGTCCTGCAGCTTCTTCTTCTCGCCTCTTTCATTGACTTCACATTCAGCAGCACAGTGGCGTTTGCAGTGTTTTTAACCAGCTGTGGCTTTGCACCTCAGTCTTCATGGGTCTTACTGAGACCAGAGTTTGCGTTCCTCTCAAAGTCCAGAGTGCAAACTTAGCTGAGAAAAAGTCCTCATGGTCCTTCTTCATGCCTCTTTTCTCCTCTGGTATGGGAAACTGCTTACACTGGCCTCTGAGAGCGGTAGGACTGTTTTCAGTGTGATGCACTTCGCCTCGTCGCCTCGTCTGTCATGAAAACTTTGCTCTGTGTGTTCTGCATAGTTGTGTGCATTTGCATCTCTTCTGTCGGCTCAATCTCATGCATGGATGTGATGGAGTCAGTCACCATGTTTAGGATTTTTTTTTTTGTGTGTCTTTGTCCTGATTTCTGTTCATGCATACAGTTTTCTTAAAAACAGTGCGGAGCGTCTTCAGACTCAGTTTGGAGTTGGAGGTGTTACCCTCCTCACTGCTCACTGTTGGTGGCTCGCAATGGAAATTCCTTAGTTAAACAAGTTAGATTGATGACTGCAGACCTTTGGTGTACGACAGGAACTGCTCTCTGAAAAGAACTGCGCGTCCCTCGGAGGAAGAGCATCATGTCTTTTGTCACCACATGCAGCCAGTCACCTGGAGCCCTCGCTCGTCTTTTCTCTGCTGCTGATTGTGTTTACTGTTCCTGTGACAGTGTATAGGTGTGAGGTGCCAGTCCCTACAACGTGGCAAGTAAACTGTTATGAGCGATGAGTGGAAACTTGGCAACAAGCTCTTATTTTTCGATGCATTTACCTTTCTGCCATGTTTTCATATTTCAGCGTTGTTTCTCTCTCACATGCACACACGCAGTATGTCATATTTTTCCAGACAATTACAGCTCTGTCTTAGCAATTAATCTGTTCTTTATTTTTAGACTGCAGAGTGTCTGCACTGACTGCCGCACATCCTCCGTCAGCATGTGTCTTTGTTTTCCTCTGAAGCTGCTGCAGACCTCTAACACTCTCTCTGCAACCCCTCTTTGAAAAGATGCTCCAGGATGCTGAGAGGAGGTTCAGAGAGGTGCTGTGTTGTGAGGAGATGGGCCACGCTGGGTTTCTGGTGCCCTATCAGGAGCCCATTGTTTCCATGACACATAACTGCGTTCTCATGAGCAACATACTGGGGCAAACCTGTGTCTTCCTGAGTAACGGCTTGGCCACGAGCAGGCAGGCTGTACGTAAGTCTGGACAAACACCCGTTTTATCTTCATCTGTGTGCATTTTTATCAGCATTGAAACTAACCCGGAGCGCATCTCTGTCATCAACAAACTATTAATGCTCAGCTGTTGAAAAGCTTTTAATTCATTTCTGGCACAATATTTTACTGTCTGCTGCTGGACTCACAGCTTTAGGAGAATTTCAGCCTCACAAATGTCTGCATGAGGGATTCAGAGTCTGTGCATAAATGCAACTGACATGAATGCAACAGTTTTCATTACATTTCACACATGAGGTCAGTGGTTTCCAACCTGCAGGGTTAAAGAGGTCAAGGGTCAGACAGGTGTGCAGAGACACCTGTGCTTCTTCCTGCTGGTTACCTTTCACAGACACACACACATCCGCATATCTGTTACTGTTTTCTACAATGATGCAGAAAATATTGAGTTTAGGAAATAATTTATTTGCTCTTGGATGAAGACTGTCACTTCTCTCACATGATTTAAATATGCATCTGAAGCAGCTGGTTAGCGTAGCTTAGCACAGAGACTGGAAACAGGGGCAAAGGTAACTCCGTCTGTTCAGCTCGCTGGTTAACATATTAACATGTGCGGCTGCTTTTAAGAGGCTTCACATGCTGAACTGTTTCTCAGCCAGGAGCTGATCATTCCTTTCAGGTTTGACATGTGAGAAACAAGATGGGACATATTTGTTTTAGAAAGGAGTGTTTTTGTTACCAAAGCTAAGCTAGCTTTGTTTTCTCCCTTCGTGCTAAGCTAATCCAGCAGGCTGCAGCTTCACATTAACCACGCAGACATGAAAAGTGCCGCTGAGGTTTTATCTGCAGGCAAGAAAGCCAATAAATGTATTTCCCAAAAGGTCAAACTGGTTCTTTCAGCCACCACCTGCACATCCGCAGCTCCAACACCTTCTTATCTGCGCTAACATGGTTACTGATCAATCAGCTGCAGAGACGGCAGGTGAACTCTGTTCATCCTTTGAACTTCAAGTGGAAACAGTGAAGTGATGGAGTTTTCTGCACAGGGACATGAGGGGATCAGGCCTGTGACGTGTCGGTGTGATGGCTGATGAGCCGACTGTGATTGACAGACGGACAGACAGAAGTGCTGACGGTGCGCGCCGGTCCAATCGGCTGGTTTTGCCTCCTCGGGCTCATGTGGCTCCTGTGTTTTTCACGGTTCCGTCAGACAGTTTCTGTGAGCCTGACGTCAACGCTCAGTGTTGTGTTTAGACTTCTCACTGCTCCTGCTGTTAACCCCTGAGGGTTCTGGGACATGTCTGCCTCTCTCTCTGCCCTTTAAAGGTTGTAGTCATTGTAAGCAAGCGCTGAAAAAAATAGAAACAGCCGCATTCTTCTGTGAACTCGAGGGTTGTGGTTTCCAGTCATGTTTGATATCAGCCTGCTTTTACGTTGAGGTTTAGTCATCAAGATGTGAGACACTTTCAGTCTGCTGGTTTCATCTTTAAGACACCTTCGAGTTGACAGGAAGGCTGAGGATTATTATGGAGAAGGTTGGTGGTTTACGTTTGGGCCTCATGCGAGTCACGGCGTTGTCGGCGGTATGTTTGCATGTAGATCATACAGAGTGTGTTTGTTGTGATCATCGGTTTGCTTCTGGACTGACGGATGATCGAATGTTGTTTCTTAACAGGACAGAGAGCTGCGACCAGAGGAAATGGACGGTAAGCTTCTCTGTGTGTCGTCTCTCTTTACTGAAGTTCAGCAGTCAAACTAAGTGTATTTCATGATGTTTAAAGGTCCAGTGTGTCAGATTTAAGAGGATTTGTTGGCAGAATATGGCAGAAATAAAAGATCATATCCTAATTCTGTTTTTATTGGTGTATAATCACTGTGAAAATAAGAGCTATTTTATTTTAATTACCTTAGAATGAGTCTTTTATATCCACAGAGGGAGTGGGTTTTCTTCTACAGACTCCACCATGTTGCTGCCATGTTTCTACAGAAGCCCAGAAAGGACAAACTAAACATCGACTCGAAGAGAGAATCTTTTGCCACGTTTTCACAAATTTTGCAGCCGCCACTGGTTTTCCTACTTAAATGGGCTTAAATGGGATGTTGAGGCAAAAGTTTGCAGTTGTTTGCAATCTACAACCTCACCACTAGATGCCACTAAATCCTACATACTGGACCTTTTATTGACAGCATTGGCTTTGATGAATAAACAAAAACAAAACTAAATGAAGCAAAGGAAAGATTTTAAACATGATGCTAGAAATTCTCTTGTAAGTAAAATGAAGGCAGTGCAATTCAGTTAGTCACAGTTTTGCTTCTGTTGTCCAACAGAGTTGCGTGACGCCTTCAAAGAGTTCGATAAGGACAAAGACGGTTTCATCAGCTGTAAAGACCTCGGGAACTGCATGAGGACGATGGGATACATGCCCACTGAGATGGAGCTGATCGAGCTGAGCCAGCAGATTAACATGAACTGTAAGAGCTGACTCATGTATCTGTATGTCATACTTATAACTGCGTCTTCTATGTGTGGTTTCAAATTCTGTGACAAAATCTCTTTTTCTTAAGTGGGAGGTCATGTTGATTTTGAGGATTTTGTAGAGTTGATGGGCCCAAAACTCCTCGCCGAAACTGCAGACATGATCGGAATAAAGGAGCTGAAAGACGCGTTCAGAGAGGTGAGAGTCTCTGCGTTCAGAAGAACATCATTTGTAGCTCCGTTCAGTTTTTATTTTTAATGTTGTTCCTGTGCTTTCTGCTCTCAGTTTGACACCAATGGAGATGGTGCCATAAGCACGTCTGAGCTCCGAGATGCAATGAGGAAGTTGTTGGGCCAACAGGTAAGAATGTGGACCAGAGAGGACGGAGAGTTTTTACACCGTTTCAGCATGAAAACCAAACAACTTCTCGTTCCCAGGTCGGCCTGAAGGAGGTAGAAGATATCCTGAGGGACGTTGACTTAAATGGTGACGGGCTCGTTGACTTTGAAGGTAAATCACCCGACAGAAAGTACCTGTAATAATGATTTTCTGTTGAGTTCAGTGCAGCTGTTGCATTCAGTCCTTCCTCTCTTCTTTTTCGCAGAGTTTGTGCGAATGATGTCTCGCTAAGACCATGAAAAGATCCGTCCTGAATGTGAAGCTGCGTCCTTCTCTACACTTGACCAAGTACAACAGAGGACGCGCTAACAGATCTCTGAGCCGCCGAAAAAATCTGAATGACACTGGAATTAAGACTCCTTGAATGTTACGGAGCGAGGAGTCACCTCACACTCTCAAACAATAAGTGTTCTTCCTGAAAAGTCTCCAGTTCAACTGAGGCAGAATTCGCTGTAGCCTAGCTGATGATTGTCCAACTTATGTTTTTGCACTTTAATTCTCACTTCATAACTTCCTGTGTGGATAGATCGCTGGTGTCTTGTCTCATCTTCTACGTGGTTAAAAATAAGTGTCTTGCAAAATGTCGCCTTCGATGTACAACAAAGTCCGGATGAGCGCGTGCAGGTCTGTGGGAAAGGATGTGGAAGGTCAGTGCGGTGTTGAACATTTCAGTGTTTTCACACAGTTTGTGTTATATTAGAAATAGAAAGTGGAATGTCCTTCATGTGACTTTGGTGCTCCTCCCAGGAACCCATGTGGCAATATATAACACCTGTATTGTAACTGTGTGACCATCTGTGATCCTCCACTGTGCCAGTTCAGTCCTACGAAAGCATCACTGTCTGACAAAGACATGCAAAGAAGCCGCAGATGTCTGAAACTGAGAGACAGAACTCAAAAAAAAACGTTTCATACGAGTTATTCACTACGGTCTCGGATCGAAGATGCACAGCTCTCTTTTCCAGAGAACCAAAGAGGGTTTACTGTCTGTGAGCAGTTTAAAGTATCTCCATCCTGTCTGTCCGTGCTCAGAGGTTTGAAGAATCCGAGTCTTACATAACGTCTGTTTCTAAAAGTCCATTTTGTCCCGTCTGAGAGCAAACAGTAGGGATGACTTATGTGAACTGTAGGTGGTTGTGATTACCTGTTGTACCTGTACTGTATGTCAGTGTCACTATGATTGTAGTTGTGGTAACGTTCCACACGTCTGTGTTGTCCGAGAAATTTTTATGCATGCCAAAGAGAGAAATTTATTACATTCAGTATGCACATTTACATTTTTTTGTCTAACAAAGTAAACACAATATTTCGCCAAGTTAATGTAGAAAAATAAAAGGTGTTTACATTTGAGTTTGGTTTTTTTTCTGTGGTGATGTTACCAAAGAACATTCAGTTAATACAGCAGAAAAAGTTTTTGAGTTTTTGTTTAATTATGAGATGATGTTTAAAGCTTATTTTGCTATGAACCTTAAATTTAATCTTTGCTGCTTTTGTATAAAGTCTGAGTGAAAATGTCAACATGAAGCACTGTGTGCTGTCACTGCATGAGGACTGGCCTCCTTTACTTATAATATCTATTATTCATACACAGGAAAGCTGCAGGCTCGGTGAGCTTCACCTGCAGAAACAGGTCATCCGGTGAAAATAACTAACCTTGCCTGGATGGCAGTTTTATAACACAAACATGATCACAAGTTACTAAAACATGGCAGACAGTCGCGCAGTTTGCATGTAATGAATCATGAGGACGTGCTTTGCATAATTTGGGGAGCAGTGACAGACAGTTACATGCTTTTCTCTCATTACAAACAACTGCACTCATTTGACTTCACTGTCGCTCCATCTAAACCTTGTTAGTTTCATCAGTTTCACCATTGTGAAAGAATGCAAAAGAGTTAAAGCGACCACATCGACACTAAAAGTGTTTAGTGCAAGAATCACATTTTTTCTAGAAACAATGGAGGAGATGTTTGCAGGCACAACACCCACAAGAAACCTGCACTGCTGGCCTACATGTTGCCTCTGGGCACCTCGTCTCTGCAGAAAAACAGCAAATATTTGCAAGTATGTATGGTTTAAACAGGAGTTTCTGCAGGACTTCACTAAAAATTATTTTTATTTGACAAATCATTTATCTACCCATGTATCTGCAGGCCTCTGTCACTCATCAAAAACAATGTGTGCTGCCTCATTTTGAGGACAGAGGCGTTTTTTGTTCAGCAGCGTTGCGTTAAGCAGAAAAACAGCCATAAAACAACGGTCATCCATGGAGGTTTTGCTGTTGCCATAACAACTATCTTCATTCATTCCTTTCTGGTCAACTCTGGAGTGCACCGTGTGCGCGCTGCGTTGGACTCTCCTGATTGGACGAGACTCGACCCGGAAGGAAGGGGGCGGGACGTTTCCTTAAAGGACACGTGTAGGTGTAAAATTACTATAGTTTTACAAGCATAAGTCAGTTTCCTGAACAATCATGAAAGAGCTATAATGTTGACGGTTTCTTACATTTGGTTGTCAGTGTGAGAAGAACTGAAAAGACCTCAGTCATTAAATTTGATCATCCTCATGTATGTTTGGAGTAACTGATGATTATCAGTGAGCCAAGGAAATCGGTTTAGAACAACAATGTAAGGTTAAACATTAAAAAATGGAAGTGAAAATGACATCTTTAACCACTTACTTCAGCATTTTCTTAGTTTTATTAGAGATCAGCAATTTCATGGACTGGTTTTCACCCTGAACTCACATTCACGGCTTTGTTCTTTATATAAAACTGAACAAGTTCAACCATATTAATTATAATATTTCCATGACAGATGATCAACATTAGGGTCTGCCTTTTATGTGTGAAACAGTGTTTGTACAGTAACCGTGCCTGCCGCCTGAGAGGCTAAACTCAGGGCATTAAATTCCCAAAACTCTCACCTGACGTGTTAAAAAGTCACAGGGCTTCAGCTGCCTGTTTCTGTAGATCATATACGTATAAATGGCTTACAACCTTCAGAATATATAGTTTTTAATATTTTTTGTCATTTACACACAGTTATAATAAAGTAGGATGTGTTGGAACCTTGATATGAGTGGAATTTAAGGTTTAAACATCCTCAACAGGCGGTTGTGATTGGTCAGCGTATCTGTCAATCATCGGCCGTCGGAAACGTCAAGTTAGGTAGCAGCGTCCCGCCCCCTGCAAACTGCCAGCCGCTGTAAGCTAGCAGAGCGAGTGTTGGTGTGGACGCACACATTGAATGAAAGTGAGCGCAGCAGCCCGGGGCCAGCAGCTCCTGAGGAAACCTGCTCCCAGTGAAGGTATCTGACAGGTTACAGCCACCTGGTGAGACTGTTTCAGAAGAAAACAAGCGTGCACGTTGGCCAAAGACGGGTTGGAGATTTCTGTGGAAGGGGAAGGTGAGACACATTTGCATTTACGTTAGCCGGGCACTGATACACCGAGTATTTCTGGTTAGACAGGTAGGTTAGCTAGCGTTAGCCAGCCTGACTGACCAGCGTTACTCACTGCTAATTCCTCGCTAACTTCAAGTGCCTGTGCCCGGTTTGAACACCGGCAGTTTATCACAAACGTGTCCACGTTAAGCTGGAATACTTGTGTTTAATCTCGCTGTCATATTCCGTGTGTGTGTGTGCTGCTGTGCTAATGCTACTGCCGGCACCGGGACTGTGAACGTTAGCATAACTGTGAACTGGCTAACTCACATATCAGATTGCATGTCATCAAGACAGGCTGGCTGGCTAGCACCTTGCGCTAGCTAACCTTATCAGGTTGATATTACATGTTGGGGGGGTTCACGTTACTTTTGTACTGTAACTGAGTTCGTGCCGTGAGCCAGCGTGGACCGACGCTGTGTGTGTGTGTGTGTGTGTGTGTGTGTCCAGGACCGAGCTGTGAGAGGCGATGCAGCGGGTCACGGCGCAGCTCGTCGTCGGG
>JAPZDY010000022.1:24781750-24794893 GCA_029783645.1 Ctenochaetus hawaiiensis | reverse complement strand
GCCAACCATGAATAATTCCAAGAAAAGAAAAGTTTCTGAAGAAAACAGAACATTTACCAGACAGCAAATTAAAGACACTGATTCAGCCGCGGCGCACTAACTCGCCAGCGTCTTTTTTTCGGAGTTCAAAATGTTCTAAATGTTTTTGTTGCATGCAGAAAAAAAATCGTTTTCTCTGTCGTTCACTGATTTCATGAAGGCAACACACTATAGTTTTTTTATACATAGAATAAAGGTAAAAAAAAGAGAGATGCAGTGTTATCTTCATTTTAGATGTGGAAAGGGTTTTGCAGCTCTCGGTGTTTTCTTTCTGTGGGAAACGGGTTCAAAAGGCTCTTTGAGTGTCGCGGGTTGTGACCCCTGCTTTAGACTAAAACACAAACATGTGAGCGCTCCGATGCATCCGGACTTTCTGTGATTCGTGCTGAACTCATTCCTGCTTTTTGACTTGACAGATGTGCCAAAACTCCAGCCTCACCCTGGTTTAGATAAGCCCGAGGAGGAGGACGAAGACGAGGAGGACAGTGAGGGGGGAGAGGAAAGTGGGAAGAAAAAGGTCCCAGCGGGTTCTAAGTACAGGGTCCAGTCGGGCCCCCGAACTCCGAACCCGTACGCAGCCGACAACAGCAGCCTCATGTTTCCCATCCTGGTGGCGTTCGGGGTTTTCATCCCCACACTGTTCTGCCTCTGTCGGCTGTGAGCCGCCGCCAGCGACCGAGGAGACGTCGGACCGACGAGAGACCATGAAGACGGGGAGGGAGGGGGGAGAGGGGGGGTTCAAGGTGGCAACAGCAGCACAGGTAGAAGTTCACACACAGAGGAGAGAGAGAGAGAGAGAGAGAGAGAGCGCGGAGAACGTGACGACGACGACGACGACGACGACGGAGGACAAAAAAAGAGACAATAACTTTTCGGAAAGCCACTGAGAGATGAAACAAACGCTGCTGTGGAGGAGAGGAGGTGCAGGACGTGTACGCCGCGCGCTTCGTTGTGAATGTGTTTCGCATCCGCCTCTGCTGACCCTTCTGAACAATGTTCGTCATATCCACTCAGAGACTGCGCAGGATTCACCGATCCAAACCACGTTTCAGCAGCTAAGGGATGCTCAGGAGCGGTTGGTCCCGGCCCGTTTTATAAACTGTTGTTTCGTACCGGGCGCAGCGAGGAAACACGCTCCGCTCTACACTCCTGTTCAGCACCTGCTCTGACATGTGACCTTCAGATTGGAAATGGTGCTTCGTAGAAAAGGGTTAAAAAAAAGTTTAGTCACATGGTTGTTTGAGAGGCGCCTGTTTGTCTCGACTTGTTGCATTTTTGTGTCTTTCCACTTTTGTTGACGTGCCATCATCTTCTTGCCATCAGCTGTCAGAAGAAGACATTAATTGGTGTTTAACCAGCAGGATAATTAACTCTGAGTCAGTCTGCCTTTATACAAATGTAGGTTGGTTTCCACAGATCTCCTGGTTGATGTGTCACAGACCTGTTGGCTCCTTCAGAACCTGGTTCAGGCTCATGAAAACCGAGTTACAAACACTTTAGTTTCTTAGAACAGATTCCAGTTTCAGATTCACACATCAGAAAGTGAGAATGTGGAACCTGCGACAGTTTCTTTGACACCACAGTTGCTTTTAGTGAGAGGCAAAGTTAACGCTGTGAAACGCCGAAGCTCGAGTGACGCTGGATTTTTACTGTTTTCTGTCATCTTTGCCTTCTCCATCACTCCCTCATAACGCATGCCTGCCTTTTCGTTTCACCAAAGAATGTCTTTATTTTATATTTAGTTAGAAAAAGGAAACCTGGTGCCTCGGCTGCAGGTGGAAAAACCGTGTTTGATGCGGTTTAAATCACAGTTTTGCTTTCAGGAGGTGTGAGGTTTGTTATCAGGACGTCCTTCTGATCTTCTGATCTTCTGATGGTGTGTGAAATGAGTCCTTCAGGACGTGGTGTAAACACGTTCTGTGCAGCAGTTTGTGTGCTTTAAACCCTTATCATGGTTGTTTTTTGTCCAACTTTGGTGTTTTTAATCTTCAGAAAGCTGTGTCGACTCTGACGGGTCGTGGACTTCAGTCCTCCGTGTTGTTTTGAAACGAACAGGCTGCAGCTCCGTGTTTGTGATAAATCCTCAGAGTCGTGTTGGTCGTTCTTGTTTCATACACCGTCAGAGCAGCTCTGTGTCTCCACAGTTCATCCACCTGCAGTCAGAGGTGAGAAAATCAAGCGTTTACACATCAACATTGATTTCATTTTCTTCACTCAGCCTTTTTTCTGACCTGCTGTCTTAAACTTTTCACGTCGACTGAGCCGTTTCGTTCGTTCACTGTGAACTCTGGCTGCAGTCGAGCTTCTGGTCCTGGACCTCGATTCGATCGAGAAAACCGGGGACAAAATTCAGTCTTTGAGCCTTTTTTTGTTGTTTAGTTTCACATGGCAGCATCATCAGTGTTTTTCGTGTCCAGTTTTTGGACGCTGTCGTCCTTTTTTTTGCCTCCGTACCGACAGAACAGCAGCTTTGTTCTCCGTCTGTAGTGAGTTGTGTTGTGAGCTCCTGTTTCTGTGTCTGGTTTCCTCCTTCGGTGCTTCGCTTTGCTCCGAGGTCGATCCTGTAACTTTGCCTGTTTCACTAAAGCGTCTTAAACGTCCCTGAACCTCCCTGCTGCTGCCGGCGGCGCTGCTGCTGCTGCCGGAATAAACGGTTAATAACTGGAGAGCTGTGGATCCTTCCTCACTCCTCCACTCTGATCTGATCGACTCTGCCAGAAGATATCTGATCATCATTTTGGCAGTTTTATGGGGTTTTGTTGATTTTCTCTCTTTGATTTTTTTAAAGTTGTGAATCTGACTCCTATTTAAGACCTTATAGGCACCTTTTTTTTCCTCTGCAAACATGCAAAAAGTTCACCTGATTTAGCACCAAAGTCACCGTGTTCTGTTCCTCTGCGAGTCTTCAGCTGCGTATGTATATAAAGGTACAAATGACACGTTTTGTCGCGTGACAGCAGTTTTGTTCTCATCACTTTCCTGTTGTGGCTGAGGTGTTTGGGTTTCTTTGAGTTTCTCCTGAGGAAGACTTCGTGGCCTTTCTCCTGGGGTTGAACGGTTGTTGGTACAGAGTTTAAAATAAATTTAACGGGCGGTCGAATGAACCGACTGTCAGAAGGTCAAATAAATGAGATTATATCTGAAAATGTGGGATCTTCCATTCTATTCTATATAATTTAAATCGGAGTGGGGCTGATCTGGAGGTGTTTTATGATACGCTCGGATGTGTATGTTTGAATTTTTTTCCTCAGGATCTGTTTTTTTTTTTTTGTTTTTGAGTTTTTAAACGTGATATTTTATTGGTGTGACATTTTGCACTGCCTCCTGTATTTTGTGTTTGTCTTTGTTGCCTTGAACTTTTGAATACATTGTGCTTTACCATCATCCGCCTTGACGTTGCTCTTTTGTTGGCTCGCATCCAAACAGCCTCTTTTTGTTTTCACCTGTCAGGGTTTTGATTTTCATTCCACACAAACAGAAAACTGTCGGTTCGAACCTTTCTGAGTCTGTCGTCACCTGCAGTTTGTACGAGAGCTGTGTGAAGTTTTCACATCCAGCTTCTGTTTCCAGCTTGTTTTCAGCTGCTCACCAGCCTCCTTCACAGCTGTGACGGCCGGTTTGTCAGGTGTGGAATGAAGATCTGCTCTGTGTTTTGTTCTTCTTTCACATGAGAACCAAAGAATTACCGTCATTCCATCCAGATTCTTAAACACAGTGTCTTAACATGATGCTAAAGGTTCTTCATTTCTTTCATCCTTTTCCTTTTTTTTATCGCCTGGTGAAGAAACAAACATGTCAGAACATTTTTCTGATTCCCTTCCCATCACAGCTGATCTCATCCTGAAAGAGTCTTTTTTTTTAATCACTGTAATTAATGCTAATTTGTTTGAGACGACCATTTTCAGCATGTTGCTGTTTTTTTTCTCTTGTTTCTCATTTTGGAAGCGACTGAACAGATTTGAACAACAGAACATCAGCCTGGTTGTCCATCACGCAGGCGGCAGATCGCGTGCCGCCGACCGCACCGAGCGAGTGTGTGTGTGCGACGGCGAGTGTGTGCTTGAACGAGACCTACTGTACAGATCAGATCTACGTGTGTCGGGTTCACGGACGCTCCTCTGACGCTCAGAAGCAGCAGGTGGACTGAGAAATGTGTGAGAGAGCCCTGATCTCACTCAGATGAGGCATATATCTGCAAACATGGGAAATGCTGATAAATGCTGTCTCTTTTTAATAAATGTGCTATTTTATCAGAATGTGTTGCTGCTGTTTTTCAACCCCAACCTCCCCGAGGTGCACCTCAGCGGTCTGTGAGGTCATTTGGTTTTAAAGCGGATCACTGAGCCTGTCGATCCTCGTCCAGAGAACCTGAAAACACCTGAAACTTTACGTGTTTCCTGTTGAAGTCCAGCAGGTCACATGATCACGCCCTCTGCTCGTCCAGGTGTCGTTTCATGACACCTTTTCCCACCAGCTGTGAAAACTTCTTTAAATAGAAACTCGTCTGAGAGGTTTCGGGAGGAAAACAGCTGAACAAAGTCGACTGAAACAGAAACGACCACAGACTTAAACTGACCTTTAATCACCGTAAAGTTACAGTAAATCTTTTTCACTATTTACACTTCATATATATTTAACAAAAAATAACTTTTATAAATTAATAGATTTGACGTGGAAGTGCATCGTGTGTGCGTGAGTCTTCAGGTCCAGGCTCAGTCCGGCTTCACCTGTAGTCCAGAGCCATGAAAGGTGTGTGTGTGAGGCGAACGCCGCCCGACCCGCAGGACACCGCCGATCCAGCCCGGCTGCAGACCAGGACCAGGCTGGAGGCAGCTCCGCCCCCCCACAGCCCCCCATCAGCGTCCTGCAGAGTCCCTGAGGTGGGCATCTCTCCTGGTGGATCCCCCCTGGAAGGAAACACCCCCCGCTGCACGTTCACCACGCTGGGACCCCCTCCTGCACCGCCCGCAGCCTCCTGCAGGCTCCGGAAGAGGAACAGCAGATCCACCCTCAGCTCCACCGAGTCGCCCCGTGACCACGAACTGTACCTGCAGGGGGCGACAGATAACAGAGTTACAATCAGGCCAGGAGACCAACAGAGACCAACACAGACCCCAAGAGACCCATACAGACCCTCATAGACCAACACAGACCCATACAGATCCCCACAGACCAACACAGACCAACACAGACCAACACAGACCTACACAGACCCACACAGACCCACACAGACCCATACAGACCCTCACAGACTAACACAGACCCCCACAGACCCATACAGACCCTCATAGACCAACACAGACCAACACAGACCCATACAGACCCCCACAGACCCAGACAGACCCTCACAGACTAACACAGACTAACACAGACCCTCACAGACCCTCACAGACCCTCACAGACCCCCACAGACCCCCACAGACCCCCACAGACCCTCAGACCCCCTGTCACAGTGTCTCTGATGAAAGAACAATCTGTGGTGAGTTTTACCTGGTTGGAAGGTCTCGCTTGGTCAGAGGTGGAAGCACAGGACGGATCTCCAGATGTTGGGGGTTGGAGAGCTGGAGGTGAAGCTCAGCTCTCAGAACGGTCAACGATAAAATGTCCCTGGTGAGGTGAAACTCCACATCTGTATCTGAGGAGGAGGAGGAGGAGATGTCAGGCCCCGGTTTGATCAGAGGTGATGCTTTCACTGCGAACAGCTCGTGAATCTGTCGGCAGGTCGGCACGTCTGTTCATGAGGAGCTGAAAACCAGCTGAGGCTCACTGGTCTGCAGATAACAGTCACTAAAGTCCTGCTAACTGCTTCTGAAGCACATCAGCCTTCACTGCTGCAGCTCAGCACACCGTGCACGGTGTCACTCTGTCAGCTCGGTTTGAGTTTCTCTGCTGACTGGTTCACTCGCTCATCACTGGTATGAATGAGTGAACACACATTTCTGTTTTTAACTTTGTCAAAAAGACTTTTAATCCCTGCAGAGCTGCTGTCTGTCCTCACCTGTCCTCTGAGAGCTGACACACCTGAACACCTGGACTGAACAAAACTGCCCCTCATCTTTAATCCACATAAATGTTCAGTAATTTACGAGATTGAGATTTTATTGAAGAAAGCTTCATAAAGACCAGAGTCAGAACTGAGTTTGTTTCATGGTGCTGAAATCTCATGATGATCTGATGCAGATGCTTTATTTGTCATCACAGTTTCAGGTTTGAAGTCCTCCTGATGTCTGTGTAGATTCTCAATCATCCAGGTCATGATTATCTTGAAAAGTTAAAAGCAAGGCAACTGGACTGTGCGAGTTTTTGGGAAGACATTTTGTTTTTCTCTCCTGCAACATAAACATCCGCTTCCTTCAACCAGTCCTTTGGAACTGAAGAAGCTTCTTGGATGAGAAGTGAAACATCCTCCCAAGAACTCGCATAGTCCAGTTGCCTTGTTTTTGACTTTTCAAGAAAGTCCTCCTGATGTTTGACCCTACAGTCCACCAGAAGCAGCAGCTCCTGTAGTCAAACTAGCTGCTTTCATGTGACGCGTTGAGTTAAATTTAGTGGATTTAAACATAAAATTTGACCCTGATCATCATTTTTGTGGTTGAGCAGCACATGACAGCCGTTAGATTTCAGCTCTGTAGTGTAAGAAAGTTAATTCTGAGTGTGTTTTATCTGGATCTGGTCTCTTACCTCCTCTCAGGCGGCCTTGTACCCCCTTCACGCTCCTGCAGCTCAGTCCCCGCTGACAGCAGCTGTAAACCCGCCGCACGAAGCTGAAAAGAGCTTCTCCGGGGAACACCGGGCCGCGAGAGGCTCCGTGGGAAAAGGGCCGGACACGGAGCTGCAGCACGGTCCCGTTATCCTCGGGAGCTGCGCGGGTGTTCTCCTGCCAGGGCGCCGCCAGCTCCGCGCACCGCTCCCGGTGCGTGTCCGCGCCCCCGCGCCTCCACCGCCTCGGCGCGTCCGTGCGTAAAGTCGATCCGGACGAATCATCTGCGGGTTTGGACGGTTGTGACAGAAATCCCAGCGAATCCACCGCGCGACCGAGTACTCCACTGTCACTTGTCATCACCGAGAGCACGAACAGGATCCAGACGCAGTGAGAGGAGGCCATGCTCGGGTTCTCCGGTCGCGGCCTTCAGGTCTTCGCTGCTCCTCCAAACGTCTCCACGCGGCGGCTGCGGTCCGCCCGCTATATACCCGAGCCACAATGGGAACATCTCACCACTTAGAATTTGAATCCTGACCCTCCTCACAGACCCTGCCCCTCTTTTTGTTCGTGCCCTAAAACCACCCATTTGCCCCCCGCGGCTTTCTTTTAATGCGCGTGCATAATGAGGCGCCCCGATGAGCGGCGACCCGGTCCTTTCACATTCAGCCGCTCAGCTAATGACTCTAATGACTGCGTGTTTGGACCATCAACACACACACACACACACACACACACACACTGAACATGAATAATAACGTTATGAGCATGTGTTTGGTTCTCTAACGGGCTCGCGCGTCCGTCACGCCGGTGAGATTCACTTCGAAACGAGTCGTGAAGACGCAGCCGGAGGCGGAGAAGAAGAGGCCGGCCTGCAGGGTCACACTCAGGCCGCCGGTGGCTCTCCTCAGGCCGCGTCGCCCCTGCGGGTTCAAAGGAGCAGCTACAAAAGAAGCTGAGAGGAATCAGAGGATCATGAATTCATTTAATTTCCACTAATGACGCAGGAAGGTGTGTGAGCTCAACAATGCAGAAATTCTTTAACAAATGACACTTAGAGGAGAAAAAAACAGCAGATCTGACAGCTGAGAGGTTAAATAACACTTCGTTCAGTCACGAAAAGAGTTGATTTGAAATAAATACACTTTTATAAAAATTATTTGAGATTAATTCAGGATTTTTTTGTAATAAACCAGTTTGCAGTTTGTGCAGCGAGAAGAAAAACATGATTCTGTAAAAATGCAGAGAAGTGTGTAAAGATTTACTGCTTTCATCTAAATGTTCTCTTCAATAAATACAAATACATGGAATCATATCAGCTGCACAGAAAAACCTGCAGTGAAAACATGTGAACAGGAGTTAAACACAGCAGAACTGGAGTTAATCAGATACAAACAGTGATGTGTTTTAGCAAAACAGAAACAAAATGTTGCTCAAACCGACTAAAACCTCCTCGTTAACAGAACTCGGTCTCACCTCCACCAGCCTCCATCTGTCAGAGCAAAACCAAAGCTTTAAAAATGTAAAACAGTAAAGTTCTGCTGTGAATTTGATCCGATCAGGCTTCACCGGGCAGCAGATGCAAACAGACCTTCACTCTCTCTGCTGGTTTTAAGGTTACTCACAGGACAGTTCTTCATATTTAAATAAAATCCTCCCCTGCGGCGTCCTGCGGCGTCCTGCGGCGTCCCGTCACAGCAGGTTGACGCCGTGCTTCAGCAGCCTGTGTCGAGCCTTCCCGGGCAGCGAGAACGCGCTGTCCTGATGGTTCGGGATGCCCGAGTTCCTCAGCGAGCCGCCGTGCTGCTGGAAGTAAGTCTCCTGAGCCACGCTGCGAGTCCCGTACACGGCAGCTCCGGCACTCCTGCAGGGAAAAATGTCCCACACGTTCACATTTTACGAGCTTGTGGAACAAAGAGACGCAGAAAAGAAACAACCGTAGGGTTTCTGCTGGAGTGAGACCCGTGTGAGCGGAGGAGGAACGTGTCAGGACTGGTGATGATAACCAAGATGAACTGACAGATCAGACCCCCACCCCCAACCTCTACTACAGGGCATGAAAGGCCCGAGAAACCCCCAACCTCCTCCACCTCCACCTCCAGCAGCAGCAGCAGCAGCAGTGGCAGCAGCTCTCCGCCGTACTGACCTGATAATAGCCTCCTGCAGAGTTTCAGTGTTACAGAAATGCGAGTGGAGGAGCGATGTGGCCCTCACAAAGGGACGCTCGGTGGCCCCCCCCGGTCGGGCAGACAGGTTGGCTGCATGGACACACAAAGAGCAGAGACTCAGAACTGCAGCGGCACATTAACCTGGACACACACGCACAAAGGAATGCTGATCACAGTCTCACTAATTAGCCGTTAGCTCATGCAAAGACAAATATAACCCCCCCCCACCACCACCACCACCACCACCACCACCTCTGTGCCCAGGAGGAGATGGAGGGGCAGAAGAGCTTATACTCACTCAAGAAGGAAAAGTGAAAATAATCAGAGAGAGAAGAAACGGAGCAAGAAAAGCGGAGTGGAGATGCGTGAGGGTCTCACTGGTCAACATGCTCTGGATGCAGTCAAAGTGGGCGAACATGTAGGGTCCCGGAGCGCTGGGGGGTCCCGGAGCGATGGTCCTCAAATGGGCCTCCAGTCCGTTAAGCGACGCCAGGCTGCTGTGATACTGAACACAAACCAGAGAAGAAGAGCCGAGCCCACAAAACCTTCGATTAGCATCAGAACAGCACACTCAGTTCATCATGACGTGACATGAAGCAGAGTCGCCGCGGTTTCTCACCACTTCCTCCATCGAAGCCGTGTCACGCAGGAAGTGCGGCTCCACCAGCAGGGCGAGCACCAGGCCTTTGACGCGGTGCAGGTACAGTGTCATGGGGACCAGCGGACTCTCCTCCAGCTGGTCGAACGCATCAGAACAAGGAGGCTCTCTGGTCTCCGCCTGCCGGTCCTGACCGCTCCCACAGCTGCCGCCGCCATCGCCACCGCCGCCACTGGCCTCCAAATCCTTCCTGTCATGTGACTGGTCGTTTCTGAGGTCGAACACCGCGTCTCCACCTCCTTCGCCTCCGTTGAGGTGGGAGCTTCCTTCAAACGAGACGTGTCCCTCGTCGTGTGTCTGACTGTCTCCGTCTCCGCTGCTGTGGAAACTGTGATAGTACGATTCCTCCAGCACCTCCTCCTCACCTTCAGAGGAGTGTTTTCCGTTTGACAGAGGCGGCGGTGGCGGTGGCGGCGGCGGCTGTGTTTGGGAGTTCAGGGGATCAGCGGTGTTCTGCGATGGAACGGGGCTGAACACAGAGCGGTGGGACAACTGAGGGCTGAAGGACACCTTGTGAGGAGACTGTGAGGAACCTGGATCAGAAGGATCCGACTCGGAGGAGGCCATGTCAGACAGCGTCCTCGACAGGCGGGTCCTCACCGGGGGGGTGTCTTTGTGAGGGGTGGAGTGAGAGCTGCGGGGAAGGAAACAGTCAGAACGCACTGAAAATGTGACATGAACTTCCCGTTTAAATCAAACAACTTCTGGAAACAAGGAAACGCAGGGAGATGCCACCTGAAGTCCTTGTCGACGGGGGCCGACTGCAGGTACTGAAGCTCAGAGCCGGTCAGGAAGACGGAGGTGGAGCTGACGGAGCCGCCAAAGGAGGCGGAGCTGCTCTGCCCGCCGGACCTCTGCGCCTGAGTCAGAGTTCAAACAGGAACAGATTACAGATTACTCTCTCAGGTCTGACTGTCGACACGCTGCTGTTTGTTAGCTTTGGCTGCTAGCTGTTAGCTTAGCCTAGCATGGAAACACAGATCAGCCTCAGTCTGCTCATCGCTACCTGTGCAGGTGAACCAGGTCAGAGAAGACACAAGGTTTTTGTGTTTGGATTCATACCAGATTTAATAAAACACAGGCTGCTGTCAATGAAATGTTTGCAACATTTAACCTAAAATGTCGTTTTGTTGTTTTAACTCTTTGTTTTTTTGATCAGATCAAACAAACCTGATGTGATAAAACAGTTTAAGAGCTTCAGACGGACCGTTAGCCGCTGCTTCCTCTTTGTCTTAATGCTAAACTCGACTGAAAACTGATCATCTCAGCTACATCTGGGAAAGGAAGTCAGCAAATGTTGAGCTACTTCAGTAAATTTTCACCTGTTAAGTTTCTTTGTCAAAACATTTCACAGTCTTTGTAACCGGTTACTGCGGTGAGTTTAAGTGTCTCATCTTTCAGCAAAATAAAAGTTTTATCGCTTTTGTCTGAATAAAGAGACTTTAAAATGTAAAACGGTGGAAACTTGTTCGTTTGTCAGAGCGGAGACGGGGAGGAGAATCGTGTCCGAGCATTTAATCTAAATAATCACCTTCATGAAAACATGTTCATCCTGCATTTATTCTTTACTTCTTTGCACTTTTTGAACTGTTGCATCACAGTTCAGATGAACGGAGACTCTACAGACTTTTATTCTACTGACCTTTAGTTATTTTATCATTCTGTATGAACACCTTCTCCTTTCACTTCAGTCCTGAACTTCCTCTCCTCTTTAACAAGCTTTAACCTATTTGTTCTGTTGTTTTCATCCTTTTTGCAGTTTCTCTGGTAGAAATGTCAAACCGAACAGCTGCACTGTCATCGTTTCCTACCTTTGTGTATGTTTCGCTCTCATGAACCATCACCTTCATCGTGAGCTCCGGAAACATCTGAGTGCTCACGACTCTGCGGAGAAAAGTCAGATTTTAGCGTCTGTTATTTAGAAAAACTGACTGTGAACGTTTGACATGTCAGCTCACCTCCCCCTGAACAGAATGCAGCCTGCCAACACTAGGGGGCAGCGCTGACACGCCTGCAGAATGAGGGCAGCCTTCAGCAGAAGAAGTGGGTCAACCTGGAGACCAGAAACCAAACCGACACCGTTCAGTTCATGTCGAAACACAAAAACTGAGAAGGTTTTTATGACAGTTTATCACATAATGATGTTATTCGGTTCAACCATAAAACAAAGACACCTTTGTAAAGTTGCAGTGTAATACTTTCAGGATGTGAGGTATGTGGTCATGTGACTGAGCCTCAGCTTGTGTGCTGAAGTGTTGCAGCAACAATAGAACATGTTGAACCTTCCAGCTTTAAAGAGGCTGACGGACCTGAAAGCTCCAGGGTTTACTCCTGTTTGTCTGTCAGCTCTGCACATCTGTTAGTCACTCTCTGTGTGCAGAGGTGCATCATGGGAGTCTGCAGGACAAACTGAGCGTTTACGCAACAACAACACACGACACTGTGCCAGTCATTTCCTGTCTGACATCATCAGTGTGCAGCAGCTGCAGGTTGAAAAGAAGAAGTGTGACGACGTGTTGAACGTACGTTGGTGGAGTCGATGGTCTTCAAGCAGCTGAAGATGTAGTGAAGCTCAGAGGATCCGGACTGCAGGTAGGACAGGTAGAACGCCCAGCGAGCGGCCAGCGCCTCCTGACTGCTCAGCTGCAGGAAAAACAGCAAATCACAAAACACTCACATCAGAATCAAAGGGTCAGTGAGCTGCTACACCTGAGTGAGAAGAACCAATCAGAGCCAGCTCGTCCAATAACAAACTCAATCAACAGACTTTAACCACAAACACCAACTTAACCTTTGAATAAACTGAATTATCTGCCGAATTAATCTGAATTATTTCCTGTTTTTTCTTATTTTATGTGACTTTTATTAGAATTTGATGCAGATGCATGAAAAATCTTCATCTCTGTGGAACAAAACAGACGGAAAACACAAGCTGCTTTGCTAAGAGACTGCTGCAGGAGTGAAGTGTGCACCTGGTAGCTCTGCCGGACGGAGCCGTGGTAGAAACAGAAGAGGTTAATCAGCTGATCGAGGAGCTCGCAGACGCTGACGGTGGGAACCTCCACGGAGCAGCCGAGAGCCTGGCAGGAAAAACACACATATGCATCCACAGAGTGACCATCGAAGCCTCATTCAGGAGCGAATAAAAGGCCGAGACGGCGTGAACCGGCGTGAACCGGCGTGAACCGGCGTGAACCGGCGCGGCCGCTCACCCAGAAGAAGTCGTCTTTCATGCGGATGGCGAACTTGTTGCGTCGCAGCCTCAGAACGCGAACAGGAGAGAAGGAGAGCTCGGAGACGCAGCGAGCGACGCCGGCGAGCTGACCACAGAGCAGCTCCTGTCTGTCCAGAGGGGTCTGACACACACACACACACACAGAGGACCGGGTCAACATCATCACACCAAACACTCGACTGAAGCTGCATCAGCTCGTGGGAGACGAACCTCTTCGGGGTAGAAGTAGCAGATTCCTTCTCTTGTCGGATCTCCTTCTTCTCTGACTTTGGATCCATCGTAGAGGAAGAAAAACGAGCACCTGCAAGGTGAACAAACACATGAAGGCGTGTCCTCAGTCTGC
>JAPZDY010000022.1:24769942-24781650 GCA_029783645.1 Ctenochaetus hawaiiensis | reverse complement strand
AACAATGATATATAAAGCAACAGAGGACCTTTCACCTATCATCTTCATATTTCCTTATTATTTTGTTTTTATACATTTTTTAAAATCCTCTGCCCTTGTTTTCCAGGAGGAAACTTCCTGGAAAACCTTGAATGTTGTAAAAAGTAATAAAGTTTTAAAGGATCTGAAATAAAGCAATAACGTCCAAACTGAGTCAGACTTTAAACCACAGCTGCAGTTTGCTGGACGTGACTGCAGATAAAAGCTGCAGCTCTGAAGTTTCAGCTGTGAAGTTTCAGAGGAACGTGAAGTGAGAATCAAAGAATCAAAGATCCGGTCAGAGTTTTGATCCGCTGCCGGTTCACGGTGACACGGTTCAGCCTCTGCAGGAGGAATTCACCGTCTCTGCAGTGAAACTAGAAGCAAACCGGATGAAAACGAGTCTGAACTCTTTTTACCGTCTGGAGTCTGACAGCGCGAGCTCGGCCATCACCGACACGGAGCCCGGAGGGAGCTGGACGGTCCTCGGTCTCCGGTTATCTGCCGTCCATGAGTCTCCGACCCGACAGGCTGCAGATGCGCAAAAAGGAGAAGCGAATGTTTCCGCTACGGACCGCAAACCGTCCGGTGTTTCCGGTGTTTGACGCACGGAGTTTGTAAAAGCTTCTTTCAGACGCTGTTTGTGTCCGTTCGCCTCCAAACGGACTCGGTTTGACGCGGCTGATGCCACCTGAGGAATGCGGGTCAGTCACACGCAGTGGGAGTCATGTGAAAGTACGGCGAGCCGGCGGGGACAAACTGCGCGTGAGCGAGGAGGCTCAGAGCTTCAGTCCGGTAAACAGAGAGATTTCATTTTAATACAGTTTAATAACTTTATCAGTGTGAAAACAGAAGAAACCGATATAAACTTCAATCTACATCTGGAGCAACTGATCGTCTTTCATTTAAAATGTAATGATTTTAATCCATAATTCTCATTTCTATTTTAAATCTTTCCCTCAAAGTAACATTTATTTAAAAGCACGATTTTTGTTCCTGAAACGAAGAGAAAAGAGTAATGGAGCAAAAAACGGAAATACTCTTCAGAGTTGATGTAATGTGAAAGTCTGATTACATTCAGATAATAACAGTTTTATTTAAAGGACAGAAGAGTTTTTCCACTGAGAGAAAGAGGATTAATGTCCTTCACTGCTCAGATTTAACGGATTATTACTCTTTAAAATAATTTAAAAAATTAAAAAGTACTTAGATTCATATTTCACAGCCTCTGGTTCATGTGCTCGGTCTCTCACCCACAAACATCTAAATCTAAAACAACCTTTAATCCTCCAGATTTTGCTGACATGATGGTTTTCTGTGACCAGGTCTGATCCAGATGTGGAGGAACCGGAGGAACCGGGTGTGTAAACGCACACGTGAGTTCCAAATGTGTGGCAGAATAAAGTTGTTATCATTGAATCATCTGTATTTTAAATAAAGGTTAATCGGATTGAGATTAAACGACATAATCCGAACAGACAGTCGGTTCATAACGCGGTGAATATCCGGGTCATTGATGCGCGAGCGACTGCGTTCAAAATCAACCTTTATTGATGCTGCGGCTCCTTTGAAGTTGTGAATCCTGGTTTCGGGGCTCGACTGATGACGTCTGCAGAGGGATCCCGTGAGCGCGCGCTGCTCTGTCAGTTAACGGCTGGATTAAAGCGCGATCAAACTGGAATCAGCTGATCCGGAGGGACACGCGCGCACGTGACGCGTCAGCTGCGAAATTAACTTCGTGCCTTTGATCGACTGTCGATCGATGAAGAAGATGTTGTTTCTGAATAAACCGACAAGCAGGCCGCCATTTTGACTTCGTCCCAACTTCCGTGCGTGAGTGCATCGCGGTGTGTGTGTGTGTGTGTGTATGTGTGCAGGGAAACAACGCCATTCTGGTCGCGTGAACCTCTGAAACTATTATTTTACATTGATTATTAATTAATTGATCACTAACCCACAAATCAACAGTTCTGGTAATTTCTCTAAAATCTACGAAAACTCAGGTTTTATCAAAATTATTTATATTTTTTATACAAGAGTTTTTTTATTTGTTTCAAAAGCTTCTTTTACATTTCACAAATTATTTTACACTCTGTATCTGCAGCAAACTCAATAAATAAAATACTACATTCATAAAAAAACAACTCCAGATACAATCAACAAAATGATGAAATAAACAGAAACAAAACCAAACTGACTTTGAATGAACGAAGGCCGAGTTTTAATCAAAAACAGGTGTGAGGTTTCTGATCAGGTGTCGTTTTAAACTGCTGAAGTTAATTAAAAACGCTGGTGTGAATAATTTAAAACAATCCAGAGATATTTTTCTGTTGGCATTTAAAGAAAAACACATTTCCCCACAGTGTTCACACGGGGGAGGGGCCTGGTGTCACATGAAGAGCATTAAAGACATTTTAATTAAAGGATAAATTAATATTTCAGATATTTCAGCAAAGTGCTGCCCGGATCATACAGACGAATAAAATGTCACCTGATTTGCAGAAAACAGACAGAAAAAAACAAAACTGTAAGCTCAGCAGAGCCTCAGCGGGGAAATGTGAAGCGTGTGTGATTTTTAAATTACTGTCTCCTGATTATAAACACGTCCATCAGTTTCTCCTCGTCTCAGGAGGTAGTGAGAGCTCTGAACCGAAGACAGCACCTGTTTATATTCATTCATTTCTGATCCAGTTTGCTGGACTTTACAACTGAAAGTGTCCGAAGCAGAAACTCATGTGATGAAGGAAACTTCCAGGAGAACAGATTCACAAAGTCCTTCATCATCACCCTCCTCCTCCTCCTCCTCCTCCTCCTCACTGGACCTCCAGTCTGCTCTGGATCATCTCCTTCTGAGGCAGTGACGGAATGAAATGACCTTTAGGTGACTAAAAGAAAGAAACCTCAACACCTTCACAGTCTGAGAACTGAACCAGACACACATGCAGAGCTGCAACACTGCAGTAAACACACACACACACACCTGTGCAGGTGTGCTGCGATAAAGGCAACCTGCGTGTTTCTCTGACTGAATCGTGTCGCTGATGGAATCTATCTGACCTTGAATAACAAAGTTAGGATTTAAATAAAGAGTTTTCTTCACATGGTCAGCTGTTTATCAAGTAACAGGATTTCTTTCTCCAGCTTCCTCATCTTCAGAGCTCTGAAGGCCATCTGCTGGTCGCGGTTCTCCATCTCCTTTTTGAGGTAGCGGCAGTAAAGAGCTCTCACGTCCTCCGTCTGCCTCTGCAGGAGACATTGAACAAACACCTGCTCACATTGTCCTTTTTCTTTGTCATTAACTGCTGCTGACTCATGAACCTCACCTCTGCACTCCTGCCACCAGGTGGAGGACAGGTGGAGTTGGTCTTCTCCTGGAAGCTGCTGTGATGCACGTCCTGTGAAGAAGTCCACATGTTTAGAGTTCAGAGACTGAAGCCTCCACAGCACGTTTGGAAGCACTTACCCCTTCGAAGTGAGTCTCGCTGACGTCCGTCTCATCGCTGCTCAGACTCTCCGGTTCGGTCTTGGTCACAGGCAGGAGGAGGACGGGGTGGCCTGAGACTGCGGAGGTGGAGCCCAGCATTCAGTCAGATTACAGGAAACTACCGACGGGTTCGAATCAGAGGTGCAGTGAACGTACCGCTGATGAAAGAGCTGTCAGAGGCGGCGAGCGGCTCGATGCAGGCGCCTCCAGGAAGGACCTCCACCCTCAGCCTGCCGTCCTTATCCTCCTCTGCAGAGGTCAGAGACGGGGTGGCCGACCCCGCCTCGTTCCTCATCATCTCCACCCTTCTCCTTTTGGCTGCATCAGGACACATTTGAAAGGTAAACACTCACCTGAGCTTCATGTGGTTGAAACTGTGGACTTGCATTGACACGTTTACCTGTTTGCACAATGTTTTTATGTTTGACTTTCACTTGCTGCCATGTTCTTTTGTAGCCGCTGTCCGAAACCCTGGAAATAAAAAAAAATAACATGTTTGTGGGAAAATATTGGAGAGTTTTTGTGGAAGTATATTTACTGTAATTTAAATGTTTTTTAATCAGCAACATTAATGAAAGTGAGTCTTCTTACGCATTGATTTTATCAGCGATTCTCTGCCAGGCCTCCTCTCGGAGTTTGGAGGCGCTGGTGGTGTTGGACTTGGCGGTCAGGATTTCTCTCTCCTCCTCGTACAACTTCAGGATGAGCTCCTGCTCTCTGGAGCTGAAAAAATGGGCCCTTTCTTGTTTTTTCATCATCTGTAAATCTGAAACAAACACATAATAAACTTTAATTTAAATGTCTGAATCAAAACTGCAGCACAGACACAAAGACACATGTTTTGCAGTTTGTGTTGGGATCCTGAACGGGGTCTCCTCACCTCGGTCCGCGTTCATCGCCTGTGATCCGGTTCTCGGTGATCGATCGGTCTCCCCTTCGTGTCGGAGCGGGCGCGCGCAGTTATCCGAGATGTTTCAATGCCAGATTTAGTAATCAAATCGTAACCCGAACAGACGGGAGACGGACTGAAGCCGAGCTTAACCGGTTCGATAGTTAGTTACCGCAGGTGGCACGTTACCAGTACCTGTCCGCGCGACGGGAACCGGAAGAAGATGTCCGGTGTCATGAGGCTGAGTATCAGCGAGCTTTGTTAACCCAGGATTTTCTAATTCGGCTTAAAGCGCGTTCACGTGGAAGAGGTGGAGCCTGCAAACAAAGAGTCACGTGAAGCAGCTCGAGCTCATCCAAACAGATAAAATGACCTATTGTTTGAATTATTGATGAAACAAAGAAGAAAACAACACTGAGACATTTTTTATTTAACAGAACCATCAAAGCTGCAACTTCCTTTAATTTCCCACTGAGACATTTAAATATCTGCAGTTCAAAATGTCCGTCAGGGTTAAAAACTCCTGATGAAGAAAAGGCCTGTTTTGGTTCATCATCAGTGCAAAGTAAGTCAAGGAGGTAAAACCCAGTGAAGCACATTCAACAAATATAACTCCGCTTTGTTTGATAGAATTTATTGTTTATTTAAAAGGAAAAAATGCACAATATTTGTATTGAACCAGATATTAAAGCAAAATACTGCTATCTGATACACAGTAGTGAATAATTTTCTTTCCTTACTGCATTTAATGAAGCAATCATGAAGACCGAGAGCTACATTTAACATGAAAGTCCCCACTAGAGGGAGCACTTGTTGTCTTTCAGCCAGCTGTAGATGTTAGAGTGAGGAGGTTGTGGCAGTAAAATGTTTTAATTTATTTTACTGTATTTTTGACAAATGTTTGGCTTCCTTTTCTGTTTCGACAGCAGCACTAGTTCTGAAAATGCCACCAATGTTTCAGTGTTTTAATTAAAACTTTTAAGCACATTTATTTAATGACCAGAAGTTGTGTCTTAATTTTTGGAGATGATCAGGAGTATTTTGTCCCCCAAAAACAAAAAAAAGTGGCTAACAGAGAGAAGTCACCTGTGTGGATGACCAAACGTCTGCAGGGCCTTCAAAATAAAACACAAAATGAGGTTTATTCTATTGAAGGAACTCTGATTCTTAACACAAGCACACAGCTGACTTTATGACCTGCAGAAAAAGCAGCGGTGTCACTAATAACGTTAAACATGGTTCTGTTCCACTAAAGAGTCCCAGTGAGCCATGAGAGTGTGACGTGCCCTGAACCGAAGCAGCTAAATGGAATTCAGCCATTATTATTCACACCTGAGGTGAAACCACTGCTGTGACCTGTGGGAAGGTTTTCTGGGAGAAAAGGTTGATCCTTTTAAAATCCAGAAACACTGAATTTGTTAACAGAGGAGACACAAAACATGAATCGAGGTAATAATAGTTAGTTTATTAATGTTAAGTTTAAGCAGACATTTTGTTTAATGGTCCAGAACAATAAACAGTTGGTTTGGGTGCCCCGAGTCAGGAGCACAGAGGTAAACAAAACAAAAAAAAGAGGAGTAAACTGTGGGTGGAGTTGTGGTCCAGTAACAGCTGCTGAGGGAGGACTGGTCCCTGTGCCAGTTATGAGGTTTGAGTGGAGGGTTTACTCGTCGTGACCTTCATAGCCATCAGGAAGGGCGTTCACGTGGGGGTTGTGGAAGAGGGTCTTGGTGCCGTCTCCCCAAGGGAATCGCTGTGAGGATTTAAAAACAAACCAACACAAAGTTAGTCCGGATGTGGCACTAGAGACAGTCGCTGTGGGATGTGAATGAGTGGAGCTGCATGAAGTCAGACCTTGCTGCGGATGCGAAGGTGGCTGTACGGGACGAACTCTGGCTGATCGTGGCCGTGACTCTGCTCCTTCAAATACATGTTCAACATGCACACGCCAACACCAGGCAGGGCGACCAAGAAGGTGAGGATCTTCCATGTCTTGGCTGAGAGAGAAGGACAAGAATGAGAAGACTAACAGACAAAGCACATATAAACCAGACTGAGATCGCTGAGAATTAAGTGACTTTTTAGACAAAAGACACTTCTTTTGCTCTACGTTGTTTCAAATCTGTAGCCATGAAGTCTGACTCTGATGAATGTGTGATGACAGAAGTGTTTGTGAGGAGACTTTGTGACTGTCCAGAGTGTGCTCTTTACTGTAACTGATGTGGAAAACCACCTGCCTCCATTAATAAAACTACACAGAGAAAAGATTAAAGCTTGGAATGACCCACACAATTCAAAGCAGATGTGGAAACCCACAGTTGGTGTTTAAAGGAGTGTCAAGATGATGGAAACAGGCCTGTGAGTGTGAGAGCTTCCAGACTGAATCTCTCACCTCCCAGTTCAGAACAGACAAAGCATTTCTAACAAAGGAGTGCAGTTTCTGCTTTGTTTCTTGATGAAAGACCTTAATTACGTCTGTGTTTAGGGAGGCTTTAATTTAACTGATACAGATAATCAAAAGGTTAAATCCTTCTAATGACAAACACCAAAGAGCTGATAATTTGACAAGTTATCAGTTGGAAAGTTCCTAACTTGAAGAAATGTTCAGACATAGTGAATTCTAACCTAACCAAAAAAGTTCTGATTTTCAAATGTTTTCTTCTCCTGGTAAAAGATTAGAATTTAATAGACACTCTGGCATTTATAGGAAATTTTGCTATAGAAATTTCATATTAAAGGATCTAAAATGATCTGTGAAGTCAGACATATCCAGGTATTCGATTCTCAAAAATAAAACTTTATGCTGACAAAAGACAAGACCTTGTATCTTCAGACTTGCCTCCATAATAAAACATTTTCCATCAAAAGACACAACAATAAGGAGCTAATATAAAAAGTTTAATTACTTTCTGATCGATCGGTGTGATTGAGCCACAGGGCAGAAACCAGCAGAGACCCCAGTGAACAGACCTATGATCAAGACTTTGTACCAAGTTTATCAAACCATCTTAAAGGACCTCATATTACACCTCCATAACATGTTGGAGACTGAGGTGACATTCAGCTCTGAGCTACCTGACCTGCCTGACCTGCCTGTATAAACATGAGTACTGTTACTGTTGAATTGGTATATTTACTGGGTTTTTCAGGAGGTCCAACGAAAGACCATTTCTGATGAATCTCTTCTGTTTTATTTTCCTCTCATTTACATAAAAAAAAGAATAGCAATGCATTAGACAATAACTTGATATATAAATTCATTGTTACTCTTCTCTTGTTAAGTTTTGATGGTGGTAACGCTATTTAAAGTATCCCTGCCCATGTAACTTTACAGTAATTTATTCCTTTTCTCTCTACAGTGTGTATCATATCTCAAGTCTGAGTTCTTCACCTCAAATTCGTGCCATCTCTTCCCCGCTTTATAAATGGTTTTGTATTCTGCTGTGTTAAAAGGATTAGTGTCCAATTACGAGAGATATCGTTACACGTAATTTTATCCATTGACCTGACGTGACACTTTGTTGTTGCTCTTAGCTGGCAGGACATATTGTTCTTGACACGGATCTGTTTTATGTTATAAATATATAAATGAAGATTTTAGCAGTGACTGTCTGAGTGATGTAGAAGAGAAGGATTTAAGTTATAAAGCTGAAGGTTTGAGCAGTTTATTCTACCTGCTGTGCGCTCAAGGATGTTTAGCTACGGCTAATGCTAACGTAGCTAACGGTAACTCAACAAGGTCACCGCCGAAACGTAACAAACTGTTGTAAAAATAAACGTCTTCAAACACAATAAGTGACTTTAAACCAGGCGTTGTAGTTACCTGCCTGCTCGCCGTGTCCGGCAGCAGCAGCGGAGAGCTGACGGCGGCTCTGGGTCAGAGTGGACCGCAGCAGCGCCTGAGAGAACCGTCCGAAGGCCGCCATTTTCCTATCTGAGAGACGCAGAGACCGGAAGGACTTTGTACCGATGAGTCACGTGGAGACCTGACAGCGCCAATACGTCATCAAGCGGCGAGACTGTGAACTACACTGAGACTCAATGTCAAAACACAGTGTGATTTCTATTTAAGTGTTACAACAGCAAGAACAAGGGCAGATAAATTAATAAGATTAAAAACTGTAACTACAACCAAGTCCATTATGAATCTACTAGAAAAATTAAGCATTAAAGATGCTAAAAGACATTAAATACTTGATGTAATAACATAAATGATGAAACTATCGAGGAAATAGGCACAAATGAAGGAGATAAGGAGGTTAGAAGAAACATTCAATGCAAGAGTTACACTTTAGGGAATGAAATTTTATATTGATCGAAGTGTCTTCTGTCCTCAGAGGGCAGATTATATGTGAAGTGTGTCTCAATAACATTATGTTTGTCTTTTAAAGTTACTGTTTGCAGTGTGCTGACTTATGGTCCAGTGACTGCAGCCAGAGGTATCCTATAAACACTGGCAGACACTGATTCCAAGGTACTGCGTTTGTTTTTACAGCAATCCCAGTTTTTATGTGTCATGCACAGCGAATAGGAAGTGTTCTGGGGTTAAAGATGAATTATTATGTGTGCAACAGTGTGAAGATTTCACTGTGAATTCAAGGCAGCGGTTCTAAACCTGTGGTTCAGGTCCCACACAGGGGGTCACAGTTATTTAAATGAGAGATTAAATGAAAAAGAAAATGAAATACTGCCAAACATTTCTCTAATTTTTGTTTATTTCTGATACTTTACTTCTTCAGGCCTTTGTTTGTGTCTGTGAAGGGAAAATCTCTCTCTGAACAATATGCACACAAAGAAGGTTCCAACCCTTTTCAAAGATTTAGATTTTTATTTTCAGATGAAATGTAAACTTATGGTGCTTAAAAAGGGTCGCAGAGGAAATTTATTTTATAATGTTGTGTGTTGCAAATGACAGCTCATCTCTAATTCACCTCATTGTTGCCTTTGTGAATAAACACCTGATATTATGTGACGACCTCATACTGTGTCTGATTACAGGAGGGCAGATATTGATCAAATATTATTGAACAGAAGCAGGAACTTTAAAAAAAAACATTTCCTGTAGCTGAAATTCAGAAGCGTTTCTCTTTAAAGGGGAGGACGTTCTGTGATCTGACGGTCAGAGTCCAACTGCAGAAATTCAGAGATATTCTGCTTGATGAAGGTAAGAGATTAAAGTTCTCTGAGGTTCTTTGAAATGAATTTGAGATAAATATTTTAAACACATGTAGAAATGTGAAGAAATGTGCTTTAATCTGTGTGTTTTTCATGCACTAATGACATTATTCTTTAAAAAAAAAGTCATTTAGATCAATAAAGATAATGTTTTTACATCATAATTCAAGTTTAATAAGGGACATATTATTTTGGGATTCTTTTTAAGAGAATATTTGTTAATCATACAGTATATAATGACAGAATTTTCTTTTATTTATTAAGCTGTTAATATTTAACATTTTTAGCCTGACAACAAACAGGAAACTTAGTCAACCTCTTATTTGCACTCAAACAACCTCAAATTATTATTGACTGAATTTCTTATTACAAGCTTTTCTCTCCTGAATTACAAATGTCAGTAATAAAACAGGAAATATACGTTTTTTCTTGTTGCATTAATGAGTTTTTTCCTGAAGGATCTGACGTCTTTGGGTCATGGACTCTCAGTATCACCAGTTCGGCTCGTCTGACAGCAGCCCTGTCCATGCGGAGCACAGAGTGACTGCACAACCAGGTAGAACATGTCATTTGGTTTTGATCCAGCTGTTCCAGATGTCACCTTCAACCATTAAAACATCTGTCTGTGTTGACAGGACTGAAGAAGGCAGTGGGTTATATCCTGTACGCCGTCCTGGTTTCACTCATGTTGATTCTGCTGATGGTCACTGGGGTAAAATGTACGAATTTAAACACTTCAACACTTTCACAATGCTAGTTCATGCTCTCTGCGTCATAATAAAACAACGTGTTTGTGTCAAAGTCTCCCAGTTAAACAAGGAGATCACTGATGTCAAATATCAGCTTGGGAAAATCGGCCATGGAGGAGCGTCTTCAACCGTGAAGGAAGTCCTTTTGGAGAAACTCGTCCCAGTTAGAGGTGAACATCCCAAACATCCAACACTTTCAAACCAAATCAAATCAGACTTCAGGGTTTTTTCCTGAACTTGTCTCTTCGTTTCTGCAGGAACGTGTAGAGAAGGTTGGGTTTCCTACCAGAAGAGCTGCTACCTGCTGACCACCAACGCTGCCACCTGGAGCAAAGCTGAGGAACAGTGCCGGACTCACGGAGGACACCTGCTGGTTCTGAACAACGTGGAGGAGCTGGTGAGGCTGAAGTTCTGGTCCTGTAAAGTCACATGACTTGGACTCGAGTCAGACTCGAGTCCAAATATGATGCCTTCGAACCTGATTTAAAATCAAAGAAGACTTGCATTTCACTTTGCAAGTCTTAGATACTTTCCTCTAAGGCCAAGATTTATGTGGTACTTAAAGTTTCCCATGATTCACTTGGTGTCCTCCATTTCCTAAATAAACTGACGTTAACGTGGTTCAGACCTTCTGTTTGAACCAGCTCAACCACTGTTACATCTCTGAGCTCCAACTGGGCAAAAATGATGCCAAAGATTAATTGATTTTTTGCACAAAAACTTTTGGTAAAAACATTTTTCAGTCTGCAAAACCTGCAGGTTGAAAACTAAAACGAGACACAACAGCTTCTGATGTTGCTCAACACTTGAAATTGCACAGAAAGAAGTCGAGGCTTTGTCGGTAAAACAGGATTTACATTTGGTGAAGGGTTCAATGTGACTTGTTTAGGACTTGAAACTCCCAGTTTAGGACTTGTGACTTGTTTGGCCTCCGGGCTTCAACAAAGGTTTGATTAAAAATCCTGTTGGTATGTTTAATTTCCAGGACTACATTTCAAAAATATGTGAAATCCGGTATAACTACTGGATCGGACTAGTGGAGCGCCAACATGAGGGACACTGGAGTTGGGTGGATGGAACCGACTTCAACTCGACTCCAACGTAAGAAAAAATACGAAGCTGCCAAACAAACGAAACCCACGGTGACACGGTCGAGTCGTTCTGATGTGTTTCTGGTTTCAGGTTCTGGGACGAAGGTCAGCCTGATGACTGGGACCTTCGGGAGAGCGGCGAGGACTGCGGACAGTTTCACTCCTCCGAAAAACGCATCCGTAAGCTGTGGAACGACGCGGACTGCGGCCTGTCGTACCAGTACATCTGCGAGACCAGAGCCTGAGGGACTCCGAAGCTCCGTGAAGCTCCGCGAAGCTCCGTGAAGCTCCGTGAAGCTCCG